>WNHD01004581.1:0-11060 GCA_011057455.1 Ganaspis sp. Gsp50 | reverse complement strand
GTTACTCCAAAATTCGAACCGCTCTATCTCTCACAATTTTTAATATTTTGAAAAGTCCTTTGGGTTCCAATTTCCTCTAACATAGAACTATAATTTCACTAAGTAACAGTTAAATCCAAAGACTAAGTCCAGATTCACTTTTTTTTGACATGGAAAGACCCAATTAGTATATTTTTGTGTTTGCTTCGCGACGTTTTTGAACCGACACTTCCGCACTCCAGGTAGCGTCATAAAATTTCCTGACAATTTGTAGAGAAGAAGGCTGTTGGTCACCATGTTTTTTGGTCCTGCAAAAACACGTGATTACCAGAATGCAAAACCCTCTCCTTCGTACCCTTTTTTTTTAAGTACTAAGGGGAGAGTGCAGCATAGCGTCTTCAGTCCTTTTTTGGCTTTCTCAGAGTAATTCTCGCCAAAATCGAGTTTTCTATGCCTAGTACGCATTGTTCTCAAGGAGCCAGTTAATTGTTTGAATCTTCGAGCTGAGACTCATTCTCTATCTCGTGATAAGTTCTCTGGACCTGTTGGTTCTCGTTCGGAAAGTTAAGTCTGTTCTCAACCTTGCAAATCTCAAGTGTGTTCTCTATTTGCAAGGTTACTTTGCGAACATTTTAGAGTTCTTTCTCTATCTTGGGGAGTCTCACGCTCGTCTCATGTTGAGTCACAATTGTCAATTCAATTAGCTGGTTCGGGATTTCCTCATTGATTTATTCGCGCAAAGAATGTTCTCATTGATAAATAAAGAGTGATCTCGTGATAGTAATCAGATATTTAATCTAATAAATTATTGTGAATTTTCTTATCACCGATAACTGGCACACTCGGAACCGGAACTATTCATTCAACAATTTGTATTTGAATCTTCGGAAACACTTTATCTATATATAATAAACTCTGTAAATAGTGGACTTAATTATTGTGTCTTTTGATTTCCCTCATAATTCACGAAGTATAGAATCGACTCTTAGCATTTTTGATCCTTCGAGCCTGATTTAGTGGTTGGAATACAGTGAGTTCATTACAGAATTTTGGAGTTTTGTGAATGTGTTCTGTGCATTTGGAGACAACAGTGTACCTTTGTGCTCATTCTCTGAATTTTAGTGAAACTCAGTGCAAGTGACTCAAATTATTCCAATGTACTTTCAAATTCATCAAAATGAGGGTGAGTCATATTAAACATTATATTGACGAACAATCATCGTCAATGGAATTCATCGCAAGTTCCGTGTCAAAATTAACGAGTGTCGGGACATTGAACATTTTCCCCCATCGAATTGAAACTCGCCTATCTCCTCTTCAAGAAGCTTGGACTAATTTCTGTCCGAAACATAATGTTATTCGAATTGCAATGAAGAGACTGGATTCACGAGATAAGCGATCAATTTACAAGCTTTCTTATTTCACAGAAAGCTTGTTTCAAGAAACGTAAGAGGAATATTTGGAAGCGCTTGAAACAATGAAGTCGATGCTGGAACGCGTTCGAGAAGATTCACGGTCACAGTCAATTAACGGCGGTTCTCAAGCTTCTAGCTTTCCAACTGCGTTTCACTATGGTCCCCGTCTTCCGCAATTGAATCTTCCAACTTTCGATGGAACCCCTCCAGACTGGATTCAATTCAAGGATCTATTTGACTCAATGGTTGTCTCCAACGCAACATTAAACCCCGTTTGGAAATTATATTATTTGAAACAATGTTTAGAAAGTACCGCGGCTCACTTATTAAAAAATACGACAGTATCAAGTGACATTTTTCAAAAAGCCTGGGATTCTTTGGTTTCATTTTATAAGAATAAACGCTTATTAGTTAATTTGGCATTGCACTCATTAGTTTCACTCAAGCGTATGACCAAAGAATCATCAGCAGAATTAGAAAACTTGTATTCAAATGTCACGCAAATATGTCGTTCGTTAGAGACTCTTGGCCGAGCGGTGAGCTCATGGGATGATTTTCTCGTTTGTATTACTGCCCAGAAATTGAATACGGAATCTATCAAGGCCTGGGAACAGCATTTAGGACTTACTCAAGAACCTCCAACTTGGCTGCAATTTCTCGAATTTCTATTAACGAGATTCCTAACCTTAAAATCTGTTTAAAATTCTCGAAGAAATATACCCCAACCTAACCAACAAACCGTTAAAGTTCATGTAGCTTCTGAGCACCAAAATTCTACGGACTCTTGCAGTATTTGTTCATCGGAACATTATGTTACCAAGTGTCCGGAATACTTAGCCAAAACAACCGAAGAACGACTGGAAAGTTTTAAAAAACATCGGTTATGTCGCGCGACGGATTTAAGAACTCAGGTCAACTTCGCTGGTAAAATAAACAAATCATCGTCTCAAACTTTGTCAGCTACCGTTCAACTCAATGTCTCTTCTGCCAATGGGGAGAAAGTCAAAGTTCGAGCACTTGTGGATCCAGGTTCACAAATCTCATTTATTTCCGAAAAGATGGCGCAATACCTGAAATTATCCAGGCAGAATACATCAATCTCATTACTCGGAATCAGAGCGGTTAAAGCTGGTCGGACACGAGGGGAAGTTTCAATCAATCTAACTCCTTATTTTCCTTCCGAGAAAAAGTGTACCCTTCACGCGCATATCCTTCCAGAATTAACCGCCCACTTGTCATCAATTACTTCGAAACGGGATAACTGGCCGCATCTCAAAAATCTGTGCCTAGCCGATCCTTATTTTCATTCGCCCAGTGATATTGATCTAATAATCGGCGCTGATTATTATGGTGAAATTCTCGAAGAGGGACTTTGTCGTGGTGATGCTGATTCTCCGATAGCTCAAGCTATAATGTTCGGATGGATTTTATTCGGCTCACTAAGCTCATCTTAACTTCTGAGATTCAAAGTTATCACACCTCAATTGATGCAGATCTTGTTGAGTTGTTTCAAAGATTCTGGATGTTGGATGAAATGCCCTCTACTTCCAAACCGTCTCTTTCGCGTGATGATCAAGAGTGTGAAGATCACTTTAAGGCTACTCACTCGCGTGAGGCTGATGATCGTTACGTTGTCAGAATTCCACTGAAAAAGCCGACCAAATTACTTGGTGATTCGAGGAACATAGCTTTTAAAATGTCGTCACGACTGTCTACAAGAATGGAATCGAATCATGATCTTAAAAAAGCTTACACGGAATTCCTGAGAGAATATGAGTCTCTAAATTCTATGAAACTCCTCCCAGTTTCAGAAATCAACCGAGATCCAACCCCGTATTACCTTCCTCATCACGGAGTGATCCGTGAAAGCAGTACAACGACAAAACTCCGAGTGGTGTTTAATGCTTCCAGCCGATCCTCTACTGGTGTTTCACTTAACGATATCGTACACACGGGTTCTAAACTGCAGACGGAACTCATTGATGTACTAATATGGTTTCGGCATTTTGGTATGTCTTCACGTCAGATATGGAGAAGATGTATCGCCAAATCAAAGTTCATCCCCAGGATGAATCTACAAAGGATCTTGTGGAGTGAAAAACAAAATGAAATTCATACATTTCAACTCACAACCGTCACTTATGGAACAGCGTGTGCTCCCTTTTTAGCTCTGAGAACGGTTCAACAACTCATTGAGGATGAAGGAAAAAAATTCCCGTCAGCTACGTCAACGTTAACCAAAGGACGATATGTTGACGACATCTTTGGAGGAGCGGACTCAGTTCATGAAGCTCAACACGTTATTCAAGAAGTAAATGACCTTTGTCTGGCGGGTGGATTCACATTACAAAAATGGGCAAGTAATGAAGTTAATATGCTTAAGAATCTACCGTCAGAAAAACAACTTTTTCCCGAGTCGGTTTCAATTGATTTTCCTTCCACGGTGCACACTCTTGGAATGAGCTGGAATCCAACGTCGGATACATTCAAATTTACATGGACATCGCCACCACTGAAGCAGATCACGCAACGTACACCTCTATCTATTATCGCCAAACTTTTTGATCCCTTAGGATTCTTATCTCCAGTTATCATAACCGAAAAACTCTTTATCCAAGATCTCTGGTCATTAAAAAGTAATTGGGACGATCTTCTACCTTCTCATCTTTGTAAAAAATGGATCCAGTTTGAACAAAATCTACACCAAATCAAGAATCTCTCGTTTCCACGCTGGATTGAAACCTCATCACAGACGCGTATTGAAATTCATGGCTTTTGTGATGCCTCTCAACAGGCTCTAGCTGCTGTCGTTTATATAATAACGTCAGATCCAACGAAAAAAATTCAAACAACTCTAATCTGTGCAAAAACGAAGGTAGCGCCTATTAAGCGCTGGACAATTTTCAGACTCGAGTTATCCGCTGCCGTACTTGCAGTTAAATTAATCAAACATCTTCTGCAAGTATTAAATTTTGATAATTTACCGGTGCATCTCTGGACAGACTCAGCAATTACTCACACCTGGATTAATAATCACCCGTCTCGTTGGAAGGAGCTTGTGCACAACCGAGTTTGTTTAATTCAAGAAACTCTCCCGTCTGCAAAATGGCACTTTATCCCAGGAAAAGAAAATCCTGCCGATCTTGCAACACGAGGACTGAATCCCGCTCAACTGTCCCAGTGCTCAAACTGGTGGTCTGGACCCGATTGGCTTCAACAATCTTCGGAATACTGGCCTCGAAGGTTTGATAGTGTTGCTGATCAGGAGGAACTGGAAGAAAGGCCAACAATAAGCAATGCAGCAGTTAGTAAATCGTCAGGTGCTGTGTGGAATCTTCTCCATCGATACTCAAAATTGAGTAAGCTGATACGGATCACCGCCTTATGTAAGCGTTTTGTTTTACAACTTCGGAGAAAACCCGATTCAGTTATTAAAACTCCGCTTACAAATGAAGAATTATTGGACGCAAGATATTTATGGGCCCGCACTGTGCAACATCATTCTTTTTCGTAAAAACGGACGCTTCTAACTGGAGGCAAATCATTGCCGAGTACTCATCATCTTATTCGGTTGACGCCGTTCGTAGATTCTCAGCAACTGATAATAGTTGGAGGACGATTGAAAAGGTCGCCATTACCTTACGACATCAAGTATCCAATCATTCTACCAAAGGAATCAACTTTACCTCAACTGATTATTATCAATGATGCCCACGAACGCACCCTTTATGGAGGAACTCAGGACACTCTAGCGTACATTAAAAACAACTTCTGGATCCTAGGAGGTCTCGTTCCTGTAAGTGGATTCATCGCCAAATGTGTCAAATGTACGCGATTCAGGAAGCAACGTTCGCAGCAGCTGATGGGACAATTACCTGCTGGCCGAGTCACTCCGTCTCGACCGTTTCTCAATGCTGGAGTCGACTACGCTGGACCGCTGCTGCTAAAAAAGGACGAGCAGCTCGCACCTACAAGGCGTACATCGCACTGTTTGTCTGTTACTTAACAGCAGCCATTCATCTGGAATTAGTGACTGACTACAGCGCATATGCATTCGTGGCAGCCTGCAAAAGGTTCACTGCAAGAAGAGGCATCTGCAAAACACTTCGCAGTGATTGCGGAACCAATTTGAAGGAAGCTGACTCACAACTCCGAGAGCTGTTCTCTACGTCATCAAAGCTAGCGGGAAGACTGTCATCGCTCTTGTCTTTTGACGGTACTAAATGGCAGTTCATCCCACCGGCGGCTCCTCACTTTGGTGGAAAATGGGAAGCTGGTGTCAAATCTGTGAAGCATCATCTTCGACGAGTAACTGGTAACCATCTTCTTACCTATGAGGAAATGTCAACTTTTCTTTTACAGATTGAAGCGGTTCTAAACTCTAGGCCTCTTTGTCCACTCACCGAGGATCGAGATGACCTGGATGCGTTAACACCGGGGCATTTTCTGATTGGACAACCATTGACAGTCATACCAGAACCTACCTTGATGAGCATCAAGGTCGCTCGACTATCACGCTGGCAGGTTATGCGGTATATGCTGGATAGCTTCTGGACCAGGTGGTCTAAGGAGTGCTTACAACGGTATCAGACGATCTACAAGTGGAATTAGCCTACTACCTCTATACAGAAGGGGTCTCTAGTACTTGTCATGGATGAGAGGTACCCTCCTGCGAAATTGCCTCTAGGTCGCATACTTGAAGTTCATCGAGGGAAAGATGGACATATCCGAGTTGTAACAGTTCGAACTCAAACTTCGATATTCAAACGACCTATCACAAAATTATGTTTACTGCCAATTGAGACTGATACTCTTTAACAGAATTTACTCTTCGTTGACTGGAGTAACGAAGGCGGGAAGAAAATGTTAAAAGAATAGCGTATTTTTAACTATTAACTTTACATTCGTATTGAAATTAAAAGCAGATAGAATTTCTTGAATCTTAGTATATTTTTGTGTTTTTTTCGCGACGTTTTTGAACCGACACTTCCGCACTCCAGGTAGCGTCATAAAATTTCCTGACAATTTGTAAAGAAGAAGGCTGTTGATCATCATGTGTTTTGGTCCTGCGAAAATACGTGGTTACCAGAATGCAAAACCCCCTCTTTTGTACCCTTTTTTTTGAGAGTACTAAGGGAAGAGTGCAGCATAGCGTCTTCAGTCCTTTTTTGTCTTTCTCAGAGTAATCATCGACAAAATCGAGTTTTCTATTCCTGGTACGCATTGTTCTCAACGAGCCAGTTAATTGTTTGAATCTCCGAGCTGAGACTCATTCTCTATCTGGTGATAAATTCTCTGGACCAGTTGCTTCTCGTTCCGAAAGTTAAGTCTGTTCTCAACCTTGCAAATCTCAAGTTTGTTCTCTATTTGCAAGGTTACTTTGCGAACATTCCAGAGTTCTTTCTCTATCTTGGGGAGTCTCACGTTCGTCTCATGTTGTGTCTCAATTGTCAATTCAATTAGCTGATTCGGGATATTCTTATTGATTTTTTCGCGCAAAGCATGTTCTCATTGATAAATAAAGAGTGATCTCGTGATAGTAATCAGATATTTAATTCAATAAATTACTGTGAATTTTCTTATCACCGATAACTGGCAAACTCGAACCAGAACTATTCATTCAACAATTTGTATTTGAATCTTCAGAAACACTTTATCTATATATAATAAACTCTGTAAATAGTGAACTTAATTATTGTGTCTTTTGATTGCCCTTATAAATCGCAAAGTATAGAATCGACTCTTAACAGAATTTTATATGACGGAAATAGTTATTAAAATTATAATTAATATTTTGAAATCAAGATATTTTTTAAATGAAAAAAATAGTTGAATGCCAAACGGAATAAAGAAATTTAAGCAGATAATCTATATTATAAAAAATCTAAATGTACTTTAGGACAAATAATTTTAAATTTGTAAATAATGCAAAATAAAATTCTTTATGAGGAAGCAAAATATTCATGAAATGGACATAATTTTCCACTTATTTTTTTATACAAACAATATTGTTTATGGTATGCAGCTAAAAGTTTTGAACTGGAGAATTTCAACGTGGGATGGATAGGGGCGTAATTGAATCAATTAACCTGGAAAAAATGTAGAAAAATCGGTTTTTCTTTTGATTCCATCCACAGATGATTTTCATTTTCGGCTTAAATTAGTCAATTTTTATGCCTGAATAAATATTTGGAGAAAAATTTGATGGGGGGGGGGAACTTTTGGGTTAAACTTAATCCAAGCACACCGTGATACACATACATCTGGACATTTGCTTCAAACTTCGTATACATTCTTTATAGACGGAAATGAGTTGATTGAGACTATTTTTGAAAAATAGAAAATCGTCACCATCACAATGCTTCCCTGTGAGGAGGCAAAAATAATAATAATAATAATAATAATAATAATAATAGCATAACAACAATAATAATAAAGTCTACAAAAAAATATGCATTTCTATTTCCCAAGAAAATAAATTTATACGTCGAGGGTTTGCACCCTCACAATTATTACATATTATACGGCACTCATTGACTCCAAAAAGTATGCGCTCGCATACAAAAACATAACGATAACCTTGTCCAGGGACAGTTGAAGGGATTAACGGTAAGTGAATCTAACGCTAGGTAAATATAGCGGTAGCCGAGGAGTGACTGTATATTTATTATTATATTTTTTTTATTTATTGTTTATTCGGCTTAAACGCATCTCGTGGTTCTTCTTACCAGACATTTTCTGAACCTCGAGCACTGAACTTTTGTTGCGGGCGGTCAATTGTCATCGAGTTTCGATGGCTCGCTCGTCACCCCAGTGGGAGTTTATTATCTCTAATGAATGTACATGTATAAAGTAAATAGCCTTAAATTTTCAACTTTTTAGATTGAAAGTATTATATTCAGCTTACTCACATTTTTACGATTCCAACGGTATGTTGAATTACTAAAATATATATATTTTAGCCGATTTAATAACATTTTGGCTCTGAACATATTAAAATGATAAACTTTTCTTATATTCAAGTTTACCAAAATTTATAAATTTAGAGCGGTTGTTTACATGAACAAATCAACCTTGTCAAGTTACGTCAAGTCAAGTCTTTAAAAAGTATACTTTATATAAATAGTTAATATAAACATAATTTTATAAATATAAATTTTCGGCCTTTATATTACGCACGCCAGGAAATCCAACTTTCTGGCCTAGTATCGTAATATACTATTTATAAATACTCTACTGTGGGTAAAAATATTGTACTGCACTTACAAAGTCCAGAAAAAGATTGTCAAGTGAAAGATGTAAACTTCGCCAAACATATTTAATTAAATAGTCATCCATCCGCGTAACACTCATTTTTCCTATTTGTCTTCTCATATCACGCTTGATTTTTGACCAGTTAAACTCAATGTTTAGAGTATGTATATTTCGATCATTTGGATTTACAAAGTTCTTCGAGTGATTAATTATACTATGAGTATATGTGACGCGCCGCGCTGAGAGTTATCACTTACCAGTTTTACTTTAAACGTCAGTCCTGTAAAATTAAAATTTAATAATATAGATTTTTTCAGTGTAATTATTAGTTTTTGAGTTGCTTTATTACATTCAAAAAGCAAAACTTGACTTTATCAAATACTTCTTATGTTATAATACTTTAAACATGGGGATGTCATACCAACCGCCTGTCGTCTTCTCATCTTTGCACGCGTGTCCTGTGAAATTCCTTTCTTGGAGCTAATGTCCCTTTCACCGTGATGCGTTATATATGTTATTGTGTCAATTCCTCTATATCCTCTCCACATATCAGTAATAATATGTGTTGTGACGTGGTAGAATTTACCTCCCAGAATTTTTCGACTTTTAGTAATTTAAAAGCCGAAAACTAAATTTGATTAAAATAAACACCAGATTAGAAGTCACACTTTAGGATATTGCACATCACAATAAAAACTCGGCGACTTGTGCCATCTTTTATTTGAGTTTTTATATTATTTCTCTTTAAAATTTCTACTTTGATAAATTAATTTCTGTTTATTGTTACTTTGGGGTTATGTCACCCAGACAATATTAATTTCATTAATTATTTTTCTTATCTCCACTGCCAACTTGTCAAATGAAAAAATTAAAACTAGTAAATAAATTTGAAATTAATTTTTTTGATATCACATTGCACGCACGAGCACTGTTCAATTTCGAGGTACTTTGAAAGAGACAGCGGAGCTGTCCCAATCAACGGTCCCTGGAGTTCCTGAATGCTTCATCGGTTAACATGGAGAGTTCGCTAACATCATCTTTGGTCATCGTGGGACTTTGACCGGATGCCGAATTCGGATGTGAGTCTCGAAATCGTTGTGGTGTCCGGCATTTTCCAGAGACGTTGTGTTCTGATTGACCACCTGTCAAAACAATCCGCTATTTTGAACTATGAAGGCGCACTAGCGCCATCAAACTGAACAAGTAGTGGGCGCAATTGCGCCATCTAACAGAATCGTCCATCATCAGCCGATAAATCGTGATCAGCGGTCGATATAGAAAACATTGACTTAATGAAATCGACGCGCTTGCGCATTTTCACTCTACATTTATCGTTGACGACGAGACGCCGGTCTCGCGTCACTTCTAGTCTGGAGTTCGCACGAAGTGCATCTTTTGTTATTAAAGTCGTTATTTTAAAATGCAAACTTTGTGTTTTCCGGAGCAATTGACGGACGACAGGTAAGCTCCAAATGTTTGTAAAAAATTTTTGTTTAATGTGGAGCCGTCTCCACCTAATTATTTTTTTATCTAAAATAACTCTCTGCTCATGTAATCAGTGCGTGTTGTCATTGCGCAGCCATCATGGACAAATCTTTTGTAAATTGATATAAATTTGCTGATGAATTATAATGCGTAAAATTAAAGTTAGTGTTGTTTTTCCTTACTCCGACGCTCTCCAATTTTTGTGTTGTAAAATATTGAGTTTTTTGGCAAAAATTTAAAGTAGATTAAAGTTCAATTAAAATTTGATCATCGTGTTTAGTTATTTTCCCGTTTTTTAAAATTAAATAAGTTAGCGTTCAAGAACTAATATTAAAAATAAATAAAATGAACCAAGTAATCAGAAATTAATTGCAAATAATTATAAAATAAGTAAAATTGTGATTACAATTAAAAATCTGGTTACAGTGTATTGGGACGTACATTATTTTCAATAACATTGCTTAAAGTGTGAGAATCACGGTTAGGCACAACAACCGAAAAAGATCGATTCGCCACTCGTTCTATAGCGCCAACCACCCATCTATTTTTTTAAGTAGCCCACGATTATATTTTCTTTTACCAAATGCACTCTCATCAATTTCAACAATTGAGTTGTGTTGTTTTCAATCAGCCACGTTCGTAATATACTAATTCACGAAACTTATTTAAAAGCGTGCGGACAGTTTTTGGAGACACGCCAGTCTCAAGACATATAACGTTTGATGGATATTTTTGTAACTAACAAATTAATATTGGCCAAACTCCAATTATTGGCACGTTTGTAACCGAAAAGAAATAATTTGCCCGGACACTTTCTTTATTTCTACAATCGTATACTATTTTTCTTTATCTCCACCCGAAAGTACGATTAATAATAATTAATGTTAATTAATAAAATTGCGTTCTGAGCTGCTAGTGTACGTTTTT
>WNHD01004580.1:0-11061 GCA_011057455.1 Ganaspis sp. Gsp50 | reverse complement strand
AACAGTAATTTATATATTTTGCAAACCTGGGAAGCCCAGGTGGGGCCTGTCTGGCGCCCACTTACAAACTGGGAAAAACTGGGAACTTTTCCACACGGGATGAATTGATTTACAATTTAAAATCAATTTCAATTCTATTTCAAAAGTTTTGGACAAATGTGTAGATTTTCGGATTTTAAATGCATTTTTTGGATTTTGAGTGAATTTTTCAAACTTGGAGTGAATGTTTCGATTACTTGAATTTTAATTGGTTGGAGTTGATTGAAAGTGTATTTTTTGAGCTGGGTGTTTATATATAATGAATGCACAATTACTGCACACACGAAAGCAGAATATAGTGCGCATTTATTAACCCCCTTGGCCCAAGATCGCGTTCACTGGCAAAGACGATTCTATTTATGCGCACATCCAACGGACCCGAGGTTAATGGGATAATATTACTCATGATGCCTACCATAAGTCGATTAGAGAGAAGAGTAGAAACGAGTTTGCGGTTGATTCAAGGATCAACTTCAATACTCTAGGGTGGCCGGAAGGCATAGAAGAGGAAGTCTATTTTCAGTGTCACTGAGTCATGGAAATTTATGTGTGAACTTTTATCCTTAAGTAGTTCAATTAAAAGCACACACTGTCTTAATCAAAAATACCGGATGAAATCTTTCTTGTCTGCTGAAAACAAAAATGTAAATTGCTGCATTTTGCATAATGTCCAAAGAAAACATCCTACCTTGGCGTTGGGATCAAAATCCAACTTGAGGCCTTTCAATTATCATTATTTAACACGCTGCAATAAATAATACAAAAAGTGTGGGTATTAGTTATCTATGCAAACAGAGAATGTTTTATTATATGCTAATCCGGAATTTGTCGTAAAAATTATGCCTTACAAGACATCTTGGCATCGATTAAACCAATTGTGTTGGCGAAGGTCGAAGTCTACGTTCCTGATACAGATGGCAGATTCTCCAAGAGGATTTAAAGCGGATTTAGGTCGCGGGTGTTTGCCTTTTCTTCCTGGTTAAAAAGAAAAGAAAAAGTTGCTCGGGGATTCGGGATGAGTCTTATGTGCTCCTTCGAGTGTCGAAATCTCGAGAGCACAAGGTTTACCTTTGTCAGTTGTCGTCGCGGAGGAATTAAATGCTATGCAAAGCCTGCTTTGCATAAAGTGACCCAAATCGGATTTAAGGCAGGGCAACCGAGAAAAAAATTCCAAATGTAGTTATAAATATTTCCCTGTCAAAATAAAGAACAATCCGAGGACCTCTTTTCCTTCTGTTATCGTTTTCTGCTCCTTCTCATGATCAACTTTTCGTATTGAAAAGTTCCTTCGTATTTTTCTTGCATTGTTTTGCATTATTCTTTATTCGTATTTTGTGTTGTAGAAGTGGTAACAAGTGGAGAAGAGGAGAAAAAAGGACGGAGGTGACAAAGAAGACTAAGAAGAAAATAGGATAAATAGGATGAAAATAATAAGACAAAAAGAGGAAGAGGAACTTCCTTTCAGTAAAGGAAAAGAAGAAAAAAGATGATATGACGATGAAAACAATGAAATAAGTAAAATAATAATACAAAAAATAACAAACTGCAAATACGAAAAAAGCGGTTAGCAAAATACGGTGCTTAAAATTTTCTTGACTGTATAGAAATATTTGCTTTTGAATTCTAAGGTGGATTAATTTTTTACATCCAAGTAATAAATTTGAAACTTTAACCAACGGAACCTAACGAACCCTTCTAATCTTGACAAACTTATTCATTTCAACGAAGGCTACTAGGCTTGAGATTTTAATACCTGCAGTAACCTCGTTTGTCACTGTCTTCGACATAAAGCTTTTAGAAACAGATCCATTAAAGATATCTCTATTTCATTCAAATCATTCTTTAAAAACATCTTCTAAAGCTTTAAATTTGTTAAATGGTTTCACACAGTAGTAATACAGAATTATTAGGTTTTTTTATTTATTCTTTTTAACATAATGTGAAATAAAAATTTATATAAAATGTTCTGATATTTATTAGTTGCTAAAATACATCTTCATGTGCTTTCATGTTGATTCTCAAGTTGTAAATTTTCGTATTGAGAGTTTATTTTGCAATGTGTTAAAAGAGGAGAAAATAATTGCAGTTTACGTCAGCTGAAAACAATGAAATGTTTTCGAAAAGATGGTTATAATGCGTTATTTTGTCACGTGCCACAGTAGCCGGCGATGCTTATGTGCGTTACAGCATTTTCAACGGCACAATAGCTCGTTTCGACAACAGGATTTCGGAGTTCTGCTTTCAATGGGCTATTCGCATATAAGTATAAAAGCAAAGTAAGAGAGTCAGTGGGAGTCATCGTGGTAATAATGTGCATGGGTGTCAAATTAGGAACAATTTCCGTTATATTGTTACTCGCTTTTTCTCTTTCCATTCATTTGTCTCCATCCTCCATAAAAACAATTCATCTCCTTTCAGATAATTTCCACTAAACATTCAAATTCAACTCACTTTACAAATTTGCAATTTTCATCTCAAATCTTATTATTATTATATCTTTATTATTTATTATTTATTGTTTATATCTTTATTATTTTTGTATTATTTTTTCCTTATAGAGAAAGCTTTCTAATCGTGACGATTTTCGATTTTCCAAAAATAGTCTAAATCGACTCATTTTCATCTAAAAAGCATACCTATATATACCTACGAAGTTTAAAGCCAATGTTCAGATGTATGTGAGTGTGTGTGTGTATGTGGTCGTTTTTTGTGGACTCTTTATCTTGAGAATGCTTTGACCGATCTCAATGAAATTTGCTAGAGTTATTACACTCACAAAAATTTAGAAATGGACGGATTTTTAAAAATATACTTAATCAAAAATTTTTGATATCGTTTTTTCTTTAAAAAATACGGTTTTTTAGAGTAAATTTTTTCCATAATAAAAAATTAAATTCGTCAATGAAAAAATTATATTCTTTGTGACGAGACAAATCGATTGATCTATACATATATAAAGTCTATATTTTACCAAAAATTGGAGGAGTAAATTTCATTTTTTCATTATTTCTGACATTTAAAATTCTATTTATTATATAACTTTTAATATTATCAGTTTCTAATGACATTTCCTTTTGCAAAAATTTTCTGCATTAAAAAACGAATCCATTGATCTGTACAAAGTCTATATTTTTTCTAAAATATTCCATTTTTCTAAAATATAGTAGAATATCAGAAGAAAAGAAATCGATTGACACATAAAGTATTTTTTTCAACAGACTTTTATAGATAAATTGTAATTTTTCAATTATTTATGGAATTTGAAATTTAAATTCTTTTTATAATTAAATTTAAAAAATGTTAAATGTTGATTTTTGTAAAAAAATCATTTACAAGGAAGCAAAATGTCCATGAAATAAACATAATTTCCCACTAGTTTTTTTATATTATTTTTGTATTATTTTTGTTTTATTTGTCTTTTATTTTTCTATTATTTTTACCTTCATTGTTTATGATTCAATTAAATCAAAAAAATCAAAGGATTGAAATACAAAAGTGAGTGTGAAATGCCTGAATAATAAAGAAGCTACAAATTATATAAAAAGATGATAATTACTTGAACCAAATTAAACATTTCCTGTTTTGAATTAATATGGGTATGAGAATTTTAAAAACAAGAATCCTTTAAATTTATAAAGGATCGTTTCGGCCCCTTGTTACATAATATGGTCGAGTTAAAACCAGGAACAGTTTTAGTATTTAGTCCCTGATTTTAATCGGAGTATTATATTTCGAGATACATCAGCCAAGCATTTTAATTGGAATTATAAATTTATAAATGTTTACGAAAGGAATTTTCTTCTCTGGATAGAGAGGAAACAAGTACTAAATATTCTTCCTTATGACCAAGAAATTCGTGAAAAATGTGAAAAGATATTAATAACTAAGGACCGGGAAATTTTAAATACATTCGGAATAAATGAATTTTTAATTTAATTTAATTTTAAAATCCACTCTTGGTTCAGAGATAAATCGAATCCATTTTATCTCTTATTTATCAATGGATATAATTCGGTGGATAAAAGTAGTATTGATTTTAGATGATAAAATACAGATAGTACACGTTTGACATCATAAAACAATTTTCTTCTTTAGTGTAATTTATAGTTTTCTAACGACTTACAATCTATGAGTTTAATACTCTAAAACTAGTCTCTTTATTAGCTATAATCCAGATTTTATAGCTTCGTGCTTGAATAGTATTTAGTACAAATGCAAATCTCTCAATCATCGCCCACTAATCTTTTCTTATAATGTATATGATTTTTCTGTCTAAAGAAACAGGATTAACCAATGACATAAGTCAATTCTAATACTTTTTTCTGTGACATACACAATTGCAAATCGAGGACCTAATCGATTTCCGTGAAAGAACGCCCACATTAAGAATAAAAGTACACAGAAAGTAGACTTTGTCGTAATACTAATTGCGTTACGTGATTCCGATTTAGTGGAAGATAATGTATTGTCTGAGGAGCAGTAATTATTTAAAGTCCAGCAATCATTAAAGCAATCCCAGTAATCATTAAAACAATGCCAGAAATCATTAAAACAACAGCAGTCAGTAACACAAGTGTCAACATTAATTTCACTAAAACTTCCAAAATTTCTCAAATACCGGGACTTTCATGGTCAATGATTTTCGTTTCGTTTACTTCCTCGCGTACTTTTTTACTTAATACAAAGTCACTAGGTCGTCTCCTTTCCCGGGAATCTTGCGCGTGACCTTGCGCAAATTGCGAGACTCCAGATTCGAAAGACTGACAAAAAATCAGAACGTGGGATTAGATCAGCTTATGATTGCGACCGAGTGCATTGTAAGCATTTAGCCATTTTTGGAAAATGAAAAAGGATACTCTCAAAGGGTAGTTTAATCTTTAAATGATATAGTATCCTGTTACAGAGTATCAGAAATTATTTTCCACAATCTGAATGAGATTATCTTCTCGCTATAATTTTTCTTATTTATCTTCTTTTCTTTATTTTCTGCTTTTAAGATCTAATACCTTAATATTATTTTTACCATATATAGGTTTGAATTTTGTGGGCAATTTTTTATTTATATTTATTACTAGTTTTATTTATAAAATACTTCTTTTATTTCATATACTAAAAATGTATTGAAAGCTAACGATCATGTAAAAATATGTTCAATAAAAACTGCGATCACAATGTTCATTATTACATTCATGATTACACTATACACTTTGGATGAATTCTCGTAAAAACAAATCCTGAAAGATTTTGATTTTTTTCCAATCACGAGGAGTGAAATCGTCAATTACTGGATTTTTTGTCACATGAAAGAAACTTTATTTGACTGGCACGTAAATTGAACACCAAAGTAAGAAATTAGAACCAATTAAGAAGGGCAAAATATACGAGCTCCGAAACTAAAAAGCACGTAATAAAAAAGGAAAAGACACGGATTGGTGGAAAGAAAAAAGTATCCTTTCGAGAACAGCTCCCATTAAAAGTAAGTTAACCTCGCAGTTACCATGCGAATGGCCATTAAGATCGGCGTAATCAGAAGCAAAGTGACTTCTCGGTCGAATAATACCATAATTATAAAACGCTAAACATTAAAAACACTTGAAATGATGGAGATAGGACTCGTTTCGAATGTATCTCCATAGTCAATAAGGATAAAAGTTACGACAGAAGGACTATATAGAATGTGTAATCAGAACAGAAAACAAAAAAGTTGGTCCATTCCGTGGCACGAAGAGTACGTATTAACTTGCGAGAATATGTGAGCCACAAGATGTTGTATAGAGGTGCATGAAGAAACGGAGTAATTTAGAACGTTCTCACATTTTGGACGCGGCTTGCATGAGCAACATACATTTGTTCTCTGCAAGATTTTAACGTTCTGAACCTTAAATCACGTTGAATCTCGCTTCAACTACTTATAATTCAATCTCCCTTCAGACACGAAACATCCTACATTTTTCTTTTTCATATTTTCGATACAATTTTACTTTGTAAAATTTACACAATTTTACTTTGCGCAATTGTGAGAAAGGACTGTCAGAAACGAGAAAGAAAATGAAAGAAGAAAAGAATGCCAACACACGTCATTCTAAAAAAGAAAATGATCACTTTTCAACTCCATTTTGTAAAATAACACGCCCCTACAAATGTAAGAAAATTTTTGAAACTCATCCTTTCTTTTGGACTCCAATGACGATTACTTCTAAGAGGTGTTAAAGACTGACATCTGCTCAAATCGAAACTTTTGTCGAAACAAACTAGACGTGTAAGGCATGACTGGGCCACTTTTGCCAATAGGGGATGACTCTTGTGGCTAAAAAAAAATGAGAGAGAAAAATACGTTCCACCTGGTAAGTTCTAAAGACTGGGCTTTATTTGGCTTCAAGACAATAAAGAAATATAGTCATTTAGATTTTTCTTATTTTGAAATCTGTCAAAATCGTTCAAAGGGTTATTAATACATTTCCAGGCTGCATTTTTAGCTCTTAGGATTCCTATGTAGATTCATAACGGTCAAAATTCATTTGTCTTGAATCTTGATCGAGACAAATAAATAGATTTATTGCAAAGTCGATATTGTAGAATACTTTGTAATCTCTCTAAATCTGAATTAGTAGTTTTTCTACTCTTAAAGAGTGCGGATTCGCTTACCCATTGAAATAGTAAGAAATTTTACTATTAATTGGTAGAAAACTATTAATTTATAGTAGAAAATTACTAATTTGAAATAGTAAATTATTTAACCTACTTTTTCAAATTAGTAATTTTCTACTATAAATTAGTAATTTTCTAATATAGTAGAATAATTATATAAATATTATATATAAATAATTTATATATAAATTAGTAATTTTCTACTATAAATTAGTAGTTTTCTGCTAATTAATAGTCAAATTTCTTACTATTTCAATGGGTAAACGAATCCGCACTCTTTCAGATTCAGAGAGATATTTTTCATCATTGGCATTGTAGAAAGATTGTCAAGAAAACTAAAAACAAGAAGAATACAAAAAGAAAAATACAAGAAAGAAAACAAGAACAAAATACAATAGAAGAGCATAAAAACAATAGAATAACAGAAGAACAGAAGAACAGAAGAACAGAAGAACAAAAGAAGATCAAAAAAAGGACAGAAGAACAAAAGAAGGATAGAAGAACAAAAGAAGGATAGAAGAACAAAAGAAGAACAGAAGATCAAAAGAAGAACAAAAGGTTGAAAGGGGATTTATAAATAAATAAATATAGAAAAGAACAGAAGAAGAAAATAACAGAAGAAGAAAAGATTATGGTAAGAATTAGAAAGGAAAAAGAAATTACAGCGATCTGGTAATTTTACAACTCGTACGTTAACAAAATTCTGCAGTTTCTGTTACAACTGAAAGAACAATGTTTCACACGCACCTAAAGCGCGTGTTTAGAACGCGCAATATATTACATATTAAATGTAACATAAACTAAGAAAATGTATATGATCACTGTGTACACAAGGAGAAACACAATACTTATCAATTTACAAGCAATAATTTATCAGGAAGAGGCAGTATCAACAAAGTACCTTGAGCCTCACCTTTGCGAATGACCATAGAATTAACAACGTCAAAAATTAGCATACAATTTCCAAGCAGTAATTGATTATGAACGGCTATCGCATCATATTTAAAAATCGCGTGCGTGAGAATTGCTGAAAGAGCACTCGGGTCAAAGTGACCCATCCGATTAGTGTGAAAAAAATGCCCTATCAAACTATACACGTGTAATACACACTCTTATCTAGTACGTGATAAAATTTTTCTCAACGTCTAAATAACTGTAAAGGAATAGTGCAGACTCAGAGTCAAGTCTGATAAAATCTTGACGTATCAATTTTCCAATAGTTAGCTCCACGATCTTTGACTTTTCCACGCGACTTCTGTCCTCCTTCGTGCGGGTAATTTCGCTGACGATATCAACTCGCCCGAATAGTACAGCAAGCTAAGCGAGATCAAAAGGGTTAATACAGGTAATAATTAAAATGCCAAAGGAGAGAAGGAAGGGTGCACAAATATCGCGTAACGGTCTAGTAAATGGGACCTTTCGAACCCAAGCAAATTAGGCGTAAATTATTAACTCGATTCGATTGGTTCTGTGGATTTATTCGAGCTTATCGAATGGTCCTCTGATAGAAGCCGCCCTTTCGCCTTTTTCGGACTCTCGAAAAAGGGTTGTAAGTTTCGGACGACATTAAACTTGACATTAAGATGGTCAGCGAAACACGGTAGCGAGTTGCATACTATTGCAAGCTAACTGTTTCCTCGCACGCGATTCTCGGTGTTCTTCTCAGTCACTCTTCTCCCTTTAGATACGCCAATGAAACCGAAGAATCCCTTCATTAGCCAACCACTTTAACTTGTTTACGAGTTTCTCTGCCGTCAACAAATTTGAGTGTTTGCAATTCTCAAACGCGAATTCTTCCATAGAGATTAAGCCTCAAATTTATTCAAACTCGGGATTGTATTTTCTGCTTTAAAAAAGCGGAAATTAGCGACAAGAAATGCAGGAATTTAGTTATACCTACATACTTGAATTTAGTTACTTGTTTCTAAAATGAATGACAATAAAATTAATTTATCAATTTTGTAATCGATTAAGCAATAAGACATTAATAATTGAATTGCAGATATTTAAAGGTTTTACTCGGTTGACAAAGGTTTGTAATAAAATTGTGTCTGGGTATTTTTTGCACATAAGTTTGTGTAATTGGTAATTAAATTTTAAATGAATATTCGAGAGGAAGAAAAATCGGGTAAATTCGGTCATTCAATTAAAAACGAGTGAAAGCAGAAGCTACGACAATAATTATATCTTAAGTAATATAAAGTGATGGTGCAACAAACCTTATTTGCGCGAGCGATAATAAAGTACCTAAAACACTTTCCATTTGGCGCATCACTCATTATCATTATTTATGGACGCGATTCAATCCCAAGATTCTGCGAAGAGTCTCTTCATCACCGCACCCATCATTTTTATGTCCACCTACTTAATTTCGGCACTTAAATTCAAGTCCGCAATCAGGTACTTTAAATCAGAACATCATTTCATAACACCTTTTATTATGCAGATAAACTATACTCATCAAGGAAATTAAAAACGTCAAGCAAAACGTTTTATAAAACGATTTTTGATTGATGATAAAATCCAGGATATTTATACAATTTTTTTCTTAGAAAGGTTTCAATATTAGAGAAATTTTTTCATTATGTTATTATTTATTATGATTTTATTATGCTTTGTAATATGTTTATTTATAATGCTATTATGTTTATTATGTTATTTATTACCTTATTCATTATTTTATAGTTCAGAACAAGTCGTAAAGTATAAATTTCACTGATTTTATTAAAGTATACTTAAATAAGATCAGTGAAATTTACGCTTGTTTAAATGACTACAAAGTGCTGCGCATAAACTATATTAATTTTCCCACACTTGGGCCCTTAGATCTTAGACCAGTTGATCTTATCGGGCAAGTTCTGTGTAGTACACGTGCGTAAGAAATAACGCGAGAAATTACGATAATCGCGATGGGAATGAGTCGCGATGCCACAGCAGGAGAGCAGTGATAAAGAGCATAACATTCTTTTTTTTAGACCCATGATAATAATTAATCCCCATCGTGAGCTAATGGTAAAAAGATCTACATGCTAACGACGCACTATTTTCCGGTATGATTAGCGAACGTTTTCAAAGCAGAGGTGAGATATACCTTAATGTCCGATGAAGACGTCATAGAAAAGCTGATGCATCTCTTGATGAATTTATCCACATCAACTGCTTATAAGTTTAAAACAACTCCAACTTGTCTATATATTACCAATTAAAGTGCGCATTCTTCTTAAAAGACTTTAAGATGCAAAGAAATACAATTGATGAAAAATATTATTGCTATAGGTTATTACAACGTTATTAACAGATTATTACCATGATTAAATTTTTTTATTTACATCAAAGGCATATAATTGCTAAAAAATTATAATAAGTCAACATATGTTACAAATGGAAAAGAAAAATACACTAAGTGATGGCAAATTATTATGGTGCATGGAATCCGGTTTAAAAAATCGAGTTTTAAAAGTCGAGCCTCAAATATATTTCCTATTAATAATATAACTACTAATTATCGCATTTATACCACTAGAAATATATTATTACACTATAAAATCAATATTTAAGAATAAATAACCGAATTCTTTCCAATTACTATCAATGAACGACGCAGCATATTTTGACAAGTGTCGAAAAGTTTTTCAAGTTTTCATCCCTAACTTGTTAAGCATGTAATATTAAAACAATAGAAAGAAAATGAATAATTTGAATAATTAATTACTTAATAATAATTAATTATTATTCACAGAGTAATAAAAATTAGAAACTTTAAATTCGCAAAAATTAAAAAATTTTAAAATGTCTGTAAAATTCGATTGGTGGACAGTTTTTCCAATCCAAACTTTCCAATGAATTTTTTTTCCAATGGTCATTTTTTCCAATAAATAATTTTTCCAAAGGATGTTTTTTCCAATTTGAATTTTCCAAAGTATTTTTTTCCAATGATTTTGGTGATTTTCAGTACAAATTGAATATCGTTTCTAAGCGACTAAATTCACTGTTATATAATAAACAAATCATTTATTATTTACAATTTGGGTTATATTTTTGTAAGTTTCAAAATTTTAAGTATAACGTAACATGGCTGCAACTAGTTTAGAAATAATTCGTACAAAAAAAAATGTCAATCTAGTTGTCAGCGAATATATATATTATAAACATTCTTCAAATAAAAAAACTGGTCAAACATATTGGAAATGCAAACATTTTGACTAGTGTAATGCTCGAGCTATAACATCAGGCGATTTAGAAAATTTAGTTCTAACCAAGGGACCTCAGGAATCACCCCACAGCCATGGTCCAAATCGAGACGCTGTAGATGCCGAGCGATTAGTGAACCGAATCAAAAGAATAGCTGAAGAACAATCCGAGTTACTTCCAGCA
>WNHD01004579.1:0-30435 GCA_011057455.1 Ganaspis sp. Gsp50 | reverse complement strand
AAACGTCTTAAATTAAGACATTTCTTGTGTCTTAGTCACCAAATATGCCTTAATTTAAGACGTTTTTGCTCAAAATAAGACACCATGTTTTTGTAGTGTGGGTTTATTAATACCAAACAGTTAAAAAGCATTTTATTTATTCATACAGATGAAAAAATTCTTTCATTTCAAAACGGTTATTTCCCATTTTTTATTTTTCTATACATTTGAATTCGGCATTCATTTTACAAATTGAACGATAAATCAAAAACGTTGGCAGGTGCAATTATGAGTTAATAAGACTAATTAATTTAATACTTTATTATTTAATACTTTAATCATAATTAAAATTTAAACACAGAGAGCTATTGATTTTTAATTAGCATAATGAATTAATTTTCAATTTATCAGAGTATATAATTAATTAGAACCTTACACTACTGATTTACTTTAAATAAATGCTTTCTGAAAGCTTTGATTAATTAACTTTATATAATATATTACTGCGTTGTTTCTATACAATTCTACAAGCATGCCTGTAAAAATTCAAGTTCATCTTGAAATTTAACATTATGTTTTTCCTATGTATACTTTGTTTTATTCACAAATAAATAAAATCTAATTATCCTTAATTGAATTGTTGATACCTGGAAAATTAATTTTCTTCGCTCTATGCGTTTTTCTGCATAATTATGTAACTTTCATTGTAAAATGTACACTATATTTTTTCTTTTTTATCTACTGATATGAAATGAATTCAGGAAAACAGGATTTACGCATTATTTAAAGGTATATTTAAAGCCTTGAGGTGATCCTTATTTTTCAGTTTAAAATCAACAGAGTGAAACTTACTGTGTAAATCATGAAACTGCTTCTCGTGGAAAATTTAATTTTTCTCATAACAGTGGTGCACAGTTTTCCTTCTCCACATTCAAGTATGTTTTTCCTTCTACATTACCTTACTTGCTATTCATAAACTTTCTACATAATTTTTTACAAACTTCTATAATTTTTCCAAGTTAATTAAACTTTTTTTTTTCAAGGTGTACATGATTTACTTTCCTTTAAGTCTTATCCACCTGACGATTTAGCTAAATATACAAAAATATAAAAAACCAGCTGCGAATTGTTTCTCAATTCGACTATAACCATATTGTATTCATTCCATTAACACTTTGCTTCTTCATTATGATTTAGGACCATTATCTGCTAATTTTAATAGAATATGATAATAAGTAAAAATCACGTGTTTCATCCAAAATTTTTTTAAAATATAAAGTTTTCAATATTTTGGGAAATCTCTCCGTTAATTTTGAGATGTTTAAACTAAAAATAACCCCTATAAATTACATCAAAATTTCTTTAGCCGTTCTCTATTTATCGTACCTTTAAAAAAACGAGATGTCTCTTAGATTTAAACAGGCAATAAATTTATCATTTTTCCATGAAAAACAAAAAAAATGTAGGTCATTTTATTTGTTTTTTCTCAAGAAATAACACAATGATGATCATAATCCGTTAATTATAATAGAAAATGGTAATAATGGGCAAAAACCAAGTTTTTTACATTTTTACACTAAAATAATTTATAAATTCTAAAGTTTGCGCTTGTTTGAGAAATCCTCGCATCTATTTTGAGATTTTTTAACTAGAAAGATCAAATATAAATAAAATATATCAAATTATATCAAATAAATATATAAATAAATATAAATTTTATTAAAATGTCTTAAACCGTTCTCAAGTTATCGTGTACCGAAAAATGGAACATCCACACACACACACACACACACATTCATCGCTAGCTAGCAGCGCTAGATACATGGTAATTTTGCATACAATCTCGCGCTGCTAGCTAGCGCCACGAAATTTTTCTACACGGGTGGACATTTGATCAGGGACTTATATGACACACTTATATCTAAGGACTTTTTATTTAGAGGTATTTTAAAAAAGTTAAATACGAAGGAAAACAAAGCTTCCTCTTGAGGAATGAAGAATTTGCAAAAATATTGAAAATATTCAAAAATATGGAAAATTTCTACACGAAAAATCAAAATGTATTTTATATCAAGTTATTTTTAATCCATAAGCAAAAACTAGCACTAATTTATTCAATATTTTAATATTTTAATATTAATTAATATTAATATTTTTTTATTTTTTTGTTTTTATTTTTGTTTGCGTATTAATAATTTATAATAATAATAATAATAATAATAATATTAATATTAATTGTTTGTATTATTATTTGTTTAATAATACATTATTCCAATAATTCTTTAATGCCCGATAGAATAGTTACCTATGTTATTTTAATATTCATAAGTTGAATTCAATTACAATATTTTCGTTCCAGGAAAAAGATAATTTCAATTCAAATTAGTTCTTTTCATTAATAATTAAACATTGAATTCAACATTAATAGTTTTTTAAAGAAAGTCTGTGTTGAAAAGGATAAAATGGTAATTGAAAATATTTGGAATTTGTGAAAATCGAGAGAAACGAAAGTCGAAATTAAAGATTGTTAATCACGATTTTCAATTGAATTGAATGTGAATTGAATTTCAACCTCAATTTGATTTTCAAGCGCATTCGGATGCAAGTGCATCTTCACAAGCAGAAGGCTTCAGTGGTTTTCGAAGATGCGGAAGAAATTATCCTGAAGAAATGCATACCCATTTCCACGGAGATGGTTTTCACCGAGGAGAGCATGAAGGTGCGCTTTTATTATTTTCTTAGGCATTGAGTTTTTTCATTAAAAAAATCACAAGAGCACAGAGAATTAAATTCACAAATCGTAGTAGAGCAGGGGACCTAAGAGGCCGATTTATGTTTTAATTGTATTCCGATTTTGGTTAAATTGAAAAGTTTTTAAATTATTTATACGAGATTAAATAATTAAGTTTTATATAATTATTTAATGAATAAGCTTTATGTATGTATTTAATAAATAATCTTTATAAACATATCTTTAATGAACAATTTTTTTTAAATATATCTTTAGTAAATAATCTTTAGCTTCTTATATATGGCTTGTAAAAAAATACATTTTTTTAGGTATAACAGGAGATTTTCCAGAAATGGGGACTGGTTGGGAAAACGATTTTTTAGAAAATGGACAAAGTGGACATGCAGATGCAAGTGCAGCAGCTTCAGCATCTGCGATTGCAGCTTCCAATGTGGGCCTTGACAATAAAAATTCCATGGCTCAAGCAAAATCTGAAACTTTGTCTAATTCAAACACAGCTTTTAGTTCTTCACTTGCAACTTCTATTAGCTCCAATCACTGAGTATAATTCAATGTATTTGAAATTTGTTATAAACGAAAGTATATGTATAATAGATAAAAAGATTAACACATAAAATAATGTACAACACATAAAATAATGTACAACACATAAAATAATGTACGCAACACACAAAATATGTAATACATAAAATAATGTTTAATACTCAAATACATAATTATACACAAATTTTATAGTCACTTCCTGTTGCCTAAAAAAAGAAAAAAAATGTAATAAAATAAAATTATATTTGAATAGACATGAAACAAAATAACAAATGAATGACAATGCAAAAAATAATTGAACGTTGATCGTGTGACTAGATCATTAAGATAATTATAAGATGATTAAAATACTCTAATGCTCTTATGCGCTCGTTGTAAACACACTAATGAATAAAGAGACAGATATTTAATTACGATTTTTTTATTGCTATGAATACCGAAGATTTTCTTAACAGAGTATATCTAAAAGATACAAACACCCGACTTTCGGCGGATTTACAATATTCTACAACAAATCCTGTCAACATTAAAACACATCCATTTCTTAGATTACAATAACGCATACAATTCTCCTTCAAACAAATGACTTTCCCTATTATTCAAATTTATATTCTCAATTTTTTTTATCAACGTTTTAATGAAACAATCATTCTTATTTTGGCATTTTCCAATATTATCGCTGTTCTTAAATTCGAAACAAAATTTTTATGACTAAAACTATAACAAATTTAATTACCACAATACTTATGAAATTAAATTATATTCTATTTTACATGTCTTTATTTTATATGTCTTTCTTTTAATAATAGTTCCTCTTAATAAATTACGTCTCTAAAAAGTGGGAAAATAAAGAAATTATGATAATTTTTAATTTCGATTGTGTGACAAATTCGGATGACGTAATTTATAGACGAAATTATCCAATTATATTAAATTAAATGAAAATTAATGTAATATGAAATCCAGATATAAAGACAAAAGACTCTTTCATTGAATTTTTTGCCATCTACATGCGAGGTGTATTGATTATTTTTTTTGTTTTTAAAAAAAGTCAAGGAGACAAAATTTCTGTGAGCATTCAATACAAATAAAATATTGCAGCACTTTGATTTTTTCGTTTTAATTCTCTTTCTTTTTAGATCCCTGAATACGAAAGACCGTATTTCACGATCAATATATAATCTGTGAAAAATACGATGTCCCGCGTCTTTTTATAAAATACATATTTACACCAGTAACTCTAACATCAACCATTTAACAACATGTAAATATTTATAAATTTCTCTGCAATGTTCACGAAGATTATAAATTTATTCGCTCTAAAAAGAAGAATCGAATTCAATTATTTTGGAAAATGAATAATAATTGACAAATAATCAGCGATTCTGATTATTTTTCATAGAATTTCATAGAATTGATTACTTTGAATTCCATAGAATTGATTACTTTCAATTCCATAGAATTGATTACTTTGTATTATATTGTCTCGAATTTATGAAAAATAGAACAAAAATCGTTTTTGTGAATTTTTATAATTTCTTCAAGTGTTGATATCAACACTTGAAATACAATGTTTAAATACAATGTGCGTAATGAAAATAATTTGTTAATAAATAAATACAAACAAATAAAAGATTTAAACATTAAAAAATGAATTATTAAAAACATCTTTCAGTGTGTAAACCACGGTGTAAACAATAAATAAAACTTCTGTACTTCTCAATCAATAAATAAAACTATTTTTTTAAATAAAAATATTTTGTTTATTTAAAAAATATTTTCTGCTGTAGGGAAATTAAAAAAGTGAAAATTCATTAACTATATTTGAAAAAGTGCTTCTAATTGTACGACAACATTCTTCAATACACTAATATAAAATATACTAATAAAGAAAAACAATATACTAATATGAAGAACCGAAAGAAATTCTTTATGTAACAGTATTTTCCAAGAACATTGAATAAATTTTGGTACCTTCATTTTAAACGGTTTAATGTTCATTTTCGAGCATGTAAATTTATTATTTATGTAAATCTCATTCACTCAATACATTTAGGTGTAAACAGGTACCTACGAAGAAATGTGAGCGATAAAGGACTATAAACAGTTCACTGATTTATGTTTGTCATTAAATCACAATTACAATCAGTGTAAATTGAACTAAAAATTGTAATCACTTGTTTTAATTTTGTATTATTTTTTTATATTTTTTATTTTCCGAGAAAAATTGTTCTGCATTTAAATCAATTAATTAATATGATTTTAAACAATAAGATTTTAATCACTTTTTTATTTGTCTGCCAATTTTAGAAGATGTGTATGGACCTTAAAAAACACAACTCTTTACACTGATTACGAACAAAAAATTCATTCTGCTTAAAAATTCTTATACCAACAGTTGAACTAGAAATAGATTTGAATTTTTAATTTAAAGTTGACAGTGAGAAAGGCAAAAGAGTCTACATTTCCACCTTAATACTTTTTGCACGATCTAAAAGTCGCAACTACTTATTTTCGGTTATAAACGTTCCTTTTTTATTTAGAAGATTGTCACCTAATTTGTCTGGTGTTACGAGACAGAAATAATTACTTCGAAATACTCCCTTAGATTCTAAACACTTATTTTAACATTTTATATCAAATTAAACTATATTTAATTAAAAACTTGACACTAGATTGAAAATTAAAATAATGATTAACAAAATATTGAAGTTCAATTAAATTTTTTGATTGTAATATTTAATATTGTAATGTTTAATATTGCAATATTTAATATTGTAATATTTAATATTGTAATATTTAATATTGTAATATTTAATATTCTAATATTTATAATTGTGAATATTAAATACTGAAGTCTAATATTGCAATAAAAAATAATACGCGTAAAAAAGTGCAATAAAAAGTTTAACATATAATTTAATATTTAATATTCAACTGAGTGTTTTGAATAAACGAATCCTGAGTATTATCAATCGAATATTTAATACCAAATTAAACATTTGATATATCAACAAATAAATAAACATTGTTATTTTTCTTTCGAAAGTATTTCGAAATTGCAATCGACGTTCGACCTTTTAATTATTTTTGTTAGCTAACATGCATAATAGACGTAAAATTTGTAATCGAATCAAGATTGTATCTTTATCATTTTCTGTTTACGCATATTTGCATAAAATAATGACAAAATCGTCATCGTAAAAACATTTTATTGTCGAGACGATCGTGATACGCCGGTATTGATTTTAAAATGGAATTCCATTGTATTCTTAAAAATTAGCTTCAAATAAATTGTGAGCGTATAAAAAATATACCTGTAAGTCCGACAATATTTTTTGTACAGATTGAGCATAATTTAATTATGAAGTAAATCACACCTTTTCTAGCACATTCTTTTATCAAGAAATCCTACAAATATAATTTAGTTAATAAACGAAATTCTATCAATTTAATCTATACACAAATATTCAACACTTTTTAAAAACCAATATTAATTTATTTTCATTTTATTCAATCAACATTTTCATCAATCAACTTTTATTTCGTTACAATATTTACGCATTACAAAAAGCATGACATTTTCAAAATGACATTCTAAAAACTCAATTTTACCTTCTTGTATTAATTTACTGCCAATGGGAAAGTTTTTAGTCAGAATATTTTTCTCATATAAGAATTTTTTCTTCTCATAATGATCTTTTGTTGAGAATTATTCTCGCTAAGAATCTTTCTTCTTTTGTACAATTTTTCTTTTTTCCAAGAAATTTGTTATTGTGGGGAAACTTTTTGTGTAAGGAAAAGTTTAGTAAGCAGAGGAGAATTTTTTACTTGAAGGAAAATAAGATTTTCTTTTTGAGGAAAAAGTTTCTGAAATAATTGACGAATATTATGATCATGTGATGAACTTTTTAAATTAACGTTAATAATAATGATAATGATAACGACAGTGTTAATAAAAATGATAATAATCATAATAATAATCATAATAAAAATTGATTTTTAGAAAAGTGATACGAACTTGTAGAATAGACACGTACAAAAGGAAGCACGATCGTTCGACGATTAAGCATTTGCCATATCGTCACCATGATTGTAATACACTTAATTTTACGGAAACTTTACAAGATAAGAAATCGCCGACGATTATTGACACGACGAGCTTTAAAAAACACGTAAATTTTAGGCCGATAGAAAAGGGTAACTATATATTTATTATAGATACTCTCGAAGCGAGTTTAATTTATGTATTTTAATAGCTAATAGAGATATTTAGTTATTTAGTTAATGCCTATGTCGTTTTTCGTTTTAATTCTTTAATAATTTATGTTTATTTTCATTATCTTACATGTCATCTTTATCGTGATATTTTACAGTAATATTAAAACAGCGGAATTTTCTACTCAACTGGCCAGCAGTGACAATAAATGTTAAGATTTTTCACGAAACTGCATTTTGTACATTCTTACGGTCATAAAAATAAAATATTAATTAAAAGCGAAAAATTCACTTTTCACTTCTTTTCTTTTTTCTTTTTACCATTTTTACACGAATTATTTTAATTATTGTAACGAATTTTGATTCTAATGAAAATCTCTCTATTGTCGTCTATAAAATTATAAAGACGTACTTTCATTTTTTCTGACTAAAATTCTTTTGATCTTGTCTCTCGGATAAATTCTCTCTCTAAAAGAATTCTCTTTAAAAAAAATTCTCCAAAAAAGGCTCTTTTTAAAAAAATGCTCTCCCTACAAAGAATGATGTTTATGTAAAAAAAGTTTTCTGTAAAAAAATTATCTTTCTAAAACAAATCCTCTCATTGAAACGAATTTTCTTTCTAAAACAAATCCTCTAAAACGAATTATTTTTCTAAAACAAATTCTCCAAAACGAATTATTTTTCTAAAACAAATTCTCTAGAACGAATTCTTTTTTTAAAAAAAATTCCCTTTCGAAAAATAATTTTCGTATTCAATGAAATAGATAATAAAAATTTCATTCATAAAGGAGGTAGTTTTATGTTATAAAGAAAATTTAAATCGTTTGATCTTTTCCGAATTACATTTACAACGATTTGAAACCGGTTTTGCTTAATATCGATGTATGTAAATCTCAAAGGAATTAAAATCTCAAAGGTTTAAAATTCTAGACAAATAAAACAGAATTTAGAAGGAAAAACAAATGTTGATAAAAAATGAATTTTACAATGTTTATTACAATTTTGAGAGAAAGTGCTCAAATGCAAATTGTTTATGTTTAAAAATTATTACTTCTCGACAATTATTACTTCTCGACAATTTAAAGCTCTTCGACTTAAATTTAAAGTTTAGAAAAAATATTACGTAGGATAATACCACAATATAATCTCAAACTAAAAATTGTTTTTAACACAAAAATATAATCAAAATTAGTTTTAAAAATTTTTGGAAGAACTAGTCACACTTTTTTTTAAAAGAAAATAATTAAAACATGTTTTAAAATGTGTGAAAATAATAAACAAATAAATAAATAAATGTGTGAAAATATGTTTACTAAGAATCTTTCGAATATACTTGTTTTTCAGCATTTTGCCTTTTTTCTATGCTAATAGAACTTTTATCTGAGCTGTCAGATTAAAGTTGCAATTTTCATCCAATTTTTATAAACAAAGGATTGTTGTACTCATTAATCGTGATTAATGTATTTAATAATTATCCCTAATCGTTATTTTCCAACATATTTAAACATTTTTTCAAACTTATAAACAAAAGAAATTTCATTTTTTATACATTTCTTTTTAACAAAATATTTTTAATGACATTGTAAAAATTACAATTCAAGAAAATGTCTTTATGAGAAAAATAAGCATTTATTTATAAAAATTGGATAAAAAGTGCAACTTTTTTCTGAGCTGGTACAAAAAGGCAAATCGTCGAAAAAATGATTATTTGCAAATAATTATAAGTAAATTATTTTGCTTTTATTTCCTTTTAGTTTTAAAATAAACATTATTTTATAAAGCTATAGGGTATTTTTGGTATTATATAATGGTATTTTTTAAATATTTATAATTTCTTGGGGTAAAATAGTAGGGTATTTTTGGTATTATATAATGGTATTTTTTATATATTTATAATTTCCTGGGCACAAAAATGTTCAATATTCGAAATTTTTAAAAGAAATTTAATACACCCAGAGAAATGGCATATTTGTCTCAGAGCCTAATAACTTTTTTATTTGTTTCAAAGAAATTTTATTTGGTTTAAATAAAAATTTTTTGAACCAAATAAATAAGTTATTAGGCTCTGAGACAAATATATCGTTATTTGATTCAAATAAATTATATTAAATTCAAATAAATCTTTTCTCTGGGTGATACAAAAAGAAACTAAAAAGAATTAAATATTCCTTACAAGATAACTTTGTTAATTAAATTTATTTTAAATTTCTCTCACGAAATTTGTTTGAAATTACCTATCTAAAATTCGCTTTTATTTTTCCTGCACTTTTTCCCAAAATCGTAAAGACACGTTTGTACGATTTGCTAATTATTTTCTTCCAGGGCTAGGACGTTTTTTGTAAATTGTCTTGATTCGGGTTTTAACAAAGAAACAAAAAAAACATTGTAATTACCCTACAGGAGATACGAAGTGTGGAGATTTTTTTGCCTACTGCATAGTGAGGGATTCGACAGACAGAGACATGGAAGCGTGACGATATACTTGAGGACCGGGAGTGGATGGAACCTCTTCTATTCTCTCCAAGTCATTCGCAGCTCCGGCACTGTTTTGCTTGTTCAATCGTGGAGCGGTTCTCTGAGTGTGTTGGTCGGGAACTATTATCGCTGGCTCATCTGCACGATCCAAGCTAAACTGTCTTTTTAGTAATCGACAGGCGGAATTTTTTCCTAAAAGCAAAAAAGAATTTTCCACTTGAAAAACAAAACGACTTTTCTTCCATTCTGCAAAATTGCTCTACAGCTACTTCAAAAAACAGTTGTCTACTCCATCATTTTTCTCTGCAAATATTATCGCTTTCAATACTTTAATTTTTAAATTTCGATTTTTACTGGAGAGGAACATTGTTCAACTTTTTGTGGATACTGTATTTATTTTTTATTTTATTTATTTTTACTCGCGTATTATTTTACTACTCATTTTTACTATTTTACAGTATTGTGTGTACTATTTTACAGTATTGTTGGCTATATTACAGTATTTTTTACTATTTTACGGTATTTTTTACTATTTTATGGTATGTTTTACTATTTTAAAGTCTTGTTGACTACTTTACAGTATTTTTGCCTATTTCACTGCTATTTTGCCTATTTTACGGTATTTTTGAATATTTTGCGGTATTTTTGACTATTTTATGGTATATTTGACTATTTGAAAGTATTGTTGACTACTTTACAGTATTTTTGCCTATTTTAATGTTATTTTGCATATTTTACGGTATTTTTTATTATTTTGCGGTATTTTTTACTATTTTATGGTATTGTTGACTATTTTAAAATAACCTTGACTATGTTACAGTATCTTTTATAATTTTACGATATTCTTGACTATCTTTGAGTATTGTTGACTATTTAACTATATCTTTTCACTATTTCACGGTACTATTGATTATTTCAAAGTATTTTGTACTAAATTTTATTCTGTTAAAAATCTGTATTAATTTTAATACAGATGACTGTGTACCAATAAATAATATTCTAAAATAATTTACGTATTGTTGTTTATTTTACAGTATTTTATTATCATTTTACGGTATCCTTGACTATTTTAAAGTATTTTTGAGTATTTTATAGTATTTTTGATTATTTTTGCGAAATTTTTAAATATTTTTAAGTATTATTGTCAATGTTTTTTTTGCTAACAACTTTTGACAGTATTTTTTACTATTTTGCGGTGTTTTTAACTATTTACGGTATTGTTGATCATTTGACAGTATTTTTTACTATTTTACGGTTGTTTGATAATTTTATGGTACTGTTAACTATTTCTTAATATTTTGTAGAATTTTACTGTACTTTTCTTTACTATTTTACGGTATTGTTGACTATTTTAAAGCATTTTTGACTATTTAGTGGTATTTTTGAGTATTTAAAGTATTGTTGGCTATTTTCACTATAGTTTTTTTTGACTAATTTACGGTATTATTGACTATTTTAAAAGATTTTTGACTATTTTATAGTATTTTTGATTATCTTACGGAATTTTTGACTATTTTTAAGTATTGTTGACAATATTTTATTTACTGACAGTTTTTGACAGTATTTTTTACTATTTTACGGCGTTTCTAACTATTTTATGGTGTTGTTGGTAATTTTACAGTATTTTGTACTATTTTACTGTATCTCTGCTTATTCTATTGCATTTTTGACTATTTCAAAATATTGTTGCCTATTTTACAGTGATTTTAACTATTTTTTAATGTTTTACAGTATTTTTGAATATTTTTAAGTATTATTGACAATTTTAAAGCAGTTTTTACTATTTTAAAGTGTTTTTGACTATTACATAGTATTTCTTATTATTTTACGGTACATTTGCTTATTTTATTGTAGTTTTGACTATCTGAAGGTATTGCTAACTATTTTATAGTATTATTGACTATTTTACGGTTGTTTAACAATTTTACGGTATTGTTAAAATTATTTCTCCGCATTTTGTACAATTTTATGGTACTTTTTTACTATTTTACGGTATTGTTGACTATTTTAAAGTATTTTTGACTATTTAGTGGTATCTTTGAGTATTTAAAGTATTGTTGGCTATTTTCACTAGTTTTTTTTGCTAATTTACGGTATTATTGACTATTTTAAAATATTTTTGACTATTTTATAGTATTTTTGATTATCTTACGGAATTTTTGACTAGTTTTAAGTATTGTTGGCAATATTTTATATACTGACAGTTTTTGACAGTATTTTTTACTATTTTACAGCGTTTCTAACTGTTTTATGGTGTTGTTGATAATTTTACAGTATTTTGTACTATTTCACGGTACTTTTGCTTATTTTATTGCAGTTTTGACTATCTGAAAGTATTGCTGACTATTTTACAGTATTATTGACTATTTTACTGTTGTTTAAAAATTTTACGGTATTGTTAATTATTTCTCCGCATTTTGTACAATTTTACGTTACTTTTTTACTATTTTACGATATTGTTGATTATTTTAAAGTATTTTTGACAATTTTATAGTAGTTTTGACTATTCAACCGTATTTTTGTGTATTTTAAGTATTGTTGTCTTTTTGACATTATTTTCTTAACTACTTTTCTGTATTTTTTAATTATTTCACTGTACTTTTTATCACTGTACGTTGCTTTTGAGTATTTTACAATTTTGTTGACTATTTCACAGTAATTTTGACTACTTTACTGTATTTTTGACTATTTTACGGTATTTTAGACTATTTTACGGTATTTTAGACTATCTTACAGTATTATTGACTTTTTACACGATGGCTGACAATTCTACAATACTATTCACTATTTTACAACAAGTAAACAGCTTTTGAAACCCAAGTAAAAATAGCACGAACGAACTGCATTTGATAAATGTATCAAATTTCAACGTAAATAGTTTCACGTGAGGATTTTTGTGTATGACAGAAACTCGATTCTCCAAGAGTTTCGTTTGGGTCAATTCGTGAGCGAAATCCTAATGATCAGATTTTAATAAAAACTTTTTAAAGAACATAATTTGAATTGAAAATTTGATTTGGAAACGCTCGAAACATGTTTTCACAGACATTGATCAGGTGTTTGTGACAATTAGGCTTAAATATTCTATTATTTATTTCCACAAAGCTTGTAGTACATTCTATAGGTTTTATAAAAATAAATTAAAATTCATGAGCATTTTCAAAGTTAAAATATGTATGAATTAAAAAACACTTAATATTTTTCAATAAATCAGAGTAGAATTTTCTTTCGCTGGCAAAATGTATTCAATAATTTTACACATCTTTCAACCTTGAAGATGCCTATGAATTTTAATTAATTTTTAAAAATCCCGTGAAGTAACGATTACAAGCTTTTTGGATATAAAAGGTAAAATATTTAATGTTTATGTACCAGATATACAGTATGTTTAAAATTACGAAAAAAATGTATGAAAATTATGTTTTCAGATATATATAGTATTTAAAAGGTGGAAATTAAAACTTTTATATGAATAAACGCAAATTAATAATTTTTTAATATAATTAATATAGAGAATTTAAGTTTCTAATTAAAAGAAATAAATATTTCTTCACTACAATAAACGAATATTTCCCTGATATGAAGATTCAATTTCTCTGCAATATAGAGATAATCCTAAACTCGCTGGTATATTAATATATTTTCAGTTAATGTTTAACTATATTTTATACAAATATTTCATTGTTTCAACCGAACTTTTTTTACCGTATGTTATTTTTATTCCAAGTTATTTTCTTGCGCTGTTATTTTCATTCGCTGTTACACAGAAAATACAAAATGCTCGACAAAATGTTAAATTACAAAATGAACTTAAATTCTCACAGGCATACGTCTGCAGAATTCCAATTTAACTTGCAATTTAACAGATGTTGCATTGAAAAATAACATTTTGTTTTTTGTATTTTATGTATTTTTATGCATCTTCATGTATTTTCATTTGTTGCTACTTTCATTCGCTGTAATTTTCACTAAATTATACAGTTCTATACGTAAAAAATATACGAAACAAAAAAATACAAAAAGAATCTACATTTCTTAAATAAATGGAAAACAAAAGAAACGTACCGTGATCATTTGGTGAAAGACATCTGTAGTGATTGTAAGGAGTGCTAAGGTCATCTTCGTCAATGATTCCAACCCTTCGATGTCTCCGGTAAGTTGTTCCTGGAACTGAGGCCAAAGACGTGGTGGAAGCTCCTAGAAGAGCAGCAGCAACTTCTGCAGCGGAAACTGGAGTTGCCAAGTTGGTCTGATTGTCACCAGAAGTACTCTTAGTAATAGTGGCACTACTATAGTCAGGAGTCTTTACAGTGTCCTTGGGAGTTTCAGTGACGTCGCTAGACTTCAAAGAATAGCTATACGTCAGAGTTCTTTCATTATGGACGGAAACCGCTACCTTTTTTGTATCCACTTTTTCCGCACTCGTACATTCACTCACGGATATTTTTGCCGGAGACGAGGAATCTTGATCTGTTGCTAAATTTTCCGAAGAATTTCTTTCTTCAAAGCTAACGTCTTCCGCTATTGGAGATGGATGCTGCGGACTTCCCGAACTCGTGTCCTGATTCACCAAACTTCCCAAAATTAGAGTTTCCTCGAGTCTGCAACAGTTTTTTTCTCCGAATATTGTTTTCATCTTTTTCTTTTTATTCTTTTTTTTATGTATCGCCAGTAAAAATAAATTAATGTAATAAATAACAATGCTTCCCTTTGAGGGAAAAAATACAATAAAATAAACAAATGTGTATAAAAAATAAACAAATATATGCACTGTAAAAACAAGTGTCTTAATTTACGATATTTTGTCCCCACTTTTGAAACGTTTAACGTCAAGAAACACGTTTAACGTTTCAAAGGTGAGGACAAAACATCTTAAATTAAGACACTTGTTTTTACAGTGTGGGCAGTATTTTATTCACTTAGTTCACTTGAGAAATTTTGCCCCATATACAGTCAATTGTATGAATAGTGCCACTAAAACTCTACGAATAGTGCAGCTTTTCGTCTGTTCTCACTCGAGCATTCTTTGTTTCCTTTGTGCAAATTTGTGTAAATCTGCGACATTATTTGTAGAGTTTACTGTATATATTGAAAAAATAAATGTGTGTAAAATAAACAAATCTGTAACACAAACAAATATATATGAAATAAATATGAAATATGTATATGTACATGAAATAAATATGATATATATATATGAAATAAATTATAACATATATACAATTATTGTTGTATTTATTATGATTTATTTGTAATTATTATTTGTAACATTAAACATTATTATTGTAACACATTTTTGTACTTGATTTTTAAAAAAGTTAATTCTTTCTGATTTTGAATTATCAATATTCAATATTTTTATTTTTTTCTAATTTTAATTACCAATTAAGATTGTAATTTGTGCATTAATAAAGGAGTGTGCCAGAAGCTCGTTTAAAGCAGAAAGGGCCGAAAGGCATGGACTATGAATAACAAATAAATTAATAAAATAATTAAAGTAAAAGATGCTGGAGTATTATCATCATTAATAAAATAATTATTATATTAACAAAAGTATGTATTAATTGTATGTATATTGTATGTATATTGTAAAATAATATATAGAAATAATGTATCATTGCAAACAAATATTTGTTGTATGTTATGTAACACATTTGTTTATTGTGTTATTTATTCCGAGAGTCGGGATGATGAATTAATTAACCAAACTATTTGGAAACACATGTGAATGTGGATTTTAACGTCATTCCTTTGTCTGACTAAACATGTACAACTATTATGCTAAAACTGGGGTTTAGCGAAGTGTACAAACATATAGTTTTCCATTAAAATAAATTGAAATTAACATTCTATTCAGTAAATTTTATCTTGATTTAATTTACGAAATAATAAGATTCTCGAGTAAATGTGAAATTTAAACTTCCCTTTGTCTGACTAAACGGATACTGGCACTACTGAAAAGCAAGTGTAGCGTTAAGTAGAAAAAGCTAATTTTCTCAGACACGATTCTTATTAAATTGTATAGATAATGCAGACTTACCGGTGATCCTCTCTGATTTGGCAGCGAAATAACAAATTAGAAATGTTAATAATCTGCAAACAAATGTTATAGAAACATAAAAAATGCACGAAAAATATCAAAAAAATGCACGAAAAAACATTAAAAAATGCACGAAAAAATATTTAAAATACGAAAAGTATAAAAATGTAGTAGTGCAATAATGGTTTTTAGTTTTAAAATATAGATACAATTATGTATAAGTAGATACTATTCAATAATTTTGTTTCTAAAATGTAACTCGAGAACTTTTGTTAAAAATAAACTTTCGTTATAAAGTAACTTGCGTTAAAAATTAACTTTTGTTAAAAACTAACTTTTGTTAACAATTAACTTTTGCTAAAAACTAACTTTTGTTAACAATTCATTTTTGTTAAAAACTAACTTTTGTTAAAAACCAACTATTGCGAATGATTATCTTCTCTTCAATATTAATAAACTTTTAATAACTGCACTTTAATTAAATATTCAAAAACTGTTCGTGTTTTACAAAAAGAATAAAAGTAATCACAAATAAATTAATAAAACTATAAAAATTTCAACTAAATATAAAAAGCGAAGGGCTTAATAGAAATATAAAATATTCTCAAAGAGCGGTTATTTTTATTTAGAAAGGGTTTTCGAATCAAGTTCGCAAAATTTTTTATAGCTTCAAACGAAATTTAAAAGCACTTCAGAGAGCACTTGGGCAATTTTGCAATAATAAGTCGTCCGGAAACTCATAAATTTTGATGAAGTGTAAATTCTCAAAAAGCTACAAGGGGCTTTTCGAAATAATCTATTTTGCGAAATAAAACATTAATTATATTTGCAGAATATTCAAAAATATTCTTTAAAAAACTTGCTCTACGAGGAAGCAATAAATACAGTTCACAAAAAAACTTTTTGTAAAATGTACATAAAATTTCCATAAAATAAAAAGTTCAGAATAATAGTTTTCAAAAACTTATTTTCTTAAAGAATATGAGATCAAAACAGAAGCCAAATTATGTTTAGGGATTTATAAACTTAAAAGTAACACGCATCAAAACAAATCCAAATTTTCTTCAGTGAAAGACCTACACTCATGTAACCGAATTGATTAAAATTTGGTATAACTATTATAGACAAATATATTTCTCTAGGAAAGAATATGCATTAAAAACATGTTTTTCGATCAACTTTAATTAATTAACAATAAAACATTAAAATAAACAATGAAATAAACAATAAAATAAACAATAAAATAAACAATGAAATAAACAATAAAACAAACAATAAAATAAACAATGAAATAAACAATAAAACAAACAATGAAATAAACAATAAAATAAACAATGAAATAAACAATAAAATAAACAATAAAATAAACAATAAAATAAACAATGAAATAAACAATAAAATAAACAATGAAATAAACAATGAAATAAACAATAAAACAAACAATAAAATAAACAATAAATTTTGAAAAATATAGAAAAACTTCGTAAGAAAAAATACACAGAAAAAATAAGTACTTGAAAACCTCCTTGACAGTATACCAGATTTTTGGATGGGACACAAAATTGCAAAAATTGCAAATAATTTACATGAAAAAAATGTAAATCTGCTCGAAAAATGTACGTTAATAATTCATTGACTTTTTTTTTAATTTTCGAGAAAGTTACATCCTTTTCACGTCAATTATTTGCAATTTTTTGTACCATCCAAAAGTCAAGTAGACATTTTCAAGTACATACCTACTTATTTTTTCCGTAAAACTAGTAGCTTTTTTTACACAGAAAAAGAGTAGGAGGGTTATGATTTGGTTGATTAAGTTGGGAAAAGTGAAAATTATCGATTCTGTCAGAATGTTTGAGCGGATATATCTTTTGCAGGATATTAATCGGTGCAGTGGAGAAACTGCTGAGAAGTTTATTGAAGCGTTGGAAAATGACAACTTACCCAAGAGGCGGTGGTGTCGGAAGCTCTTTGTCGAAGCCTTGCTTGCCTAGAAGCCAGTAGGTAGGCATTTTCCCTTTTCCCTTCACGTCGGTTCTTCCCCGATACTCAATGAAGTATCCGCCAACTTGCGTTAATCGATCTCTCGTTGCTTGGCTCATGTGAATTCGCCAGGGCGCTCCAGTGGACTCCATCCTCGAGGCTGTGTTTACCGTATCACCAAAAAGGCAATATCTCGGCATTGTTAGACCAACGACCCCGGCACAGCAGGGACCTTCAACCAAATATAAAATTCAATTCATCCATTAACCCCCTTTCAATGCCTAATTAAAGTAAATCGCAGATTCGCCTGCCACATAAAACCAGAGGGCATCAAAACAAAGCAAAATAATGTAATCGTTTGCATAGATAAAAAGTTGCATCAATAAATCCAAAAAACGGTTTTACTTTTCGACCATTCGATCACCTTTATTTGTATTTTTTGCTAATCTGACAAAGACAGACAGTCAGACAATCAGGCAAAGAAAGCATGAAGAAAGTAATTTTTAAAGAGAAAAGTATTTTCAGAGTCTCATAAAAAGGAATGTAAAACAGAATGTAAAACTGAATGTAAAACAGAATGTAAAACAGAATGTAAAAAGAATGTAAAACAGAATGTAAAACAGAATGTAAAAAGGAATGTAAAACAGAATGTAAAAAATATGTATAGGTGATAAATATATGTAACATATATACGCAGGAGAGAAGACAAAAATATGAAATACATTTTATAGAGGGTGGCTAGGGATTGTAGAAAGCTAAGAATAAGTTTATGTGCACTCTCTGGCAGCTAAACTAATTTACTATTGAGTTTAGTTCTAACCAGTGTGAAGGCCAATTCTCAACCGTAATTGAGTTTTCGGCAGATGCTTTAGTTTGAATTTTCCACTTTGATGAAGAAGATCCAAAGCCATTGTAGCAACTTGAGAGGCGTGATCAGGTATCCTCACAGGACAACCTCCAACGACCATGTAAGCATCTCCTATTGTTTCCACCTGTAAAATATTCGTTCTCCGCATATTTGATTTCAAATGCAAATGTTAAATTAAAGAAACGATTTTACAAGAGGCTAAATCAGAGGTATTTAAACTTTGCAACTTTGCAAATTATATGTCTTCAAAGTTAGAAACTTTAAAAGTTAGAAACTTTAAAAGTTAGAAACATTGAAAGTTGAAAACCTTCAAAGTTAAAAGCATCCAAATTTGGAAAGATTCAAAAGGAAAAGGATTTAAAGTTGAAAACGTTCAAAGTTGAAAACATTGAAAGTTAAAAACCTTGAAAGTTACAAAAAACATTCTCTCTAAATCTGAATTAGTCACTTTTTACTAATTGAACAGCACCGAATCGTTTATTAAATGAATTAGTAACCATTTTGACTAATTTTTAGTCAGTCACTATTGACTAAAAATTAGTCAAAACGGTTATTAATTCATTTAATAAACGATTCCGTCCTATTTCAATTAGTCAAAACGCCCAAAAGTGACTAATTTAGATTTAGAGAGTTGAAAGATGAAAATCTTCAAAGTTAGAAACATTCACTGTAAAAACAAGTGTCTCAATTTAAGATGTTTTGTCCTCATTTTTGAAACGTTTAACGTCAAAAAACACGTCAAACGTTTCAAAAGTGAGGACAAAACATCTTAAATTCAGACACTTGTTTTTACAGTGTTGAAAGTTAGAAACCTTCAAAGTTAAAAACATTCAAAGTTGAGCGCGTTTAAAGCTGAAACCATCCAAATTTTGAAAAGGTTCAAAGAGAAACGAATTTAAAGTTGAAGGCGTTCAAAGTTGGTTATTTTCAAAATTAATTGCGTTCAAAGTTGAATGCATTAAAAGTTGACTGCGTTTAAAGTTAACTGAGTTTAAAGTTGGCTGCGTTGAAAGTTATCTACGTTCAAATTTAATTGCGTTCAAAGTTATCTACGTTCAAAGTTACTTGAATTTAAAGTTTTTTGCATTCAAAGTTCCTTGCGTTTAAAGTTATTTGCGTTCAAAGTTACTTGCGTTTAAAGTTTTTTGCATTCAAAGTTACTTGCGTTTAAAGTTATCCGCGTTTAAAGTTATCCGCGTTCAAAGTTGAAAAAATAATCATCATTTTTCCAGAACATAACAAACCGTCTCTAAAAATATCCCGCTTGCGAAATGCCCGCATAAAATGTACTTTTCAACAGCATGAAAATTTATTTTAGACCGTCAAAGTATGTTTACTAACATTAATTCTCCTTTTGAAATACGTTGGTTATGAATTTCATTTTTAATTTTTCACTCTGTAGTTTCGTTTAGAAGCCAATTTACTAGCGCGTTTTGCATTTAACCGTTGCATACAAAGCTCATTACAACGTTGCTGGTGTATAAAAAATAAATTCTCCATCGAGCTGCTTTTAGTATTCAAATATATTTCCTAAACAATTTATCTAGAAAATGTAATGAATAATTCCGTGTTTTATTGAATTTTTGAATCCCTAGTTTAATAAATAAGCTATAGTGCAGTTTATCAAATCACCTTGTAAACTGTGTAGGCGTTTATGGTCGCATCGAAGCAGGTGTACAAGTCATTCAGTAGGTCAACAACTTGGAAAGGCGTAGAATAAGCGGAAATCGTCGTAAAACCGACGATGTCAGAAAAATAGATAGTGACCTCTCGAAATTCCTCAGGATCCACAGGCATTCCGAGTTTTAACTTTTCCGCCACCGAACTGTTGTTAGAAAAGTTCTTGTCATTTTATTTTGTTTATCTTTTGAAAATTGGACTTTTTTTAACTATCTTTTTTCATTTTATTGAATTTTAATTTAAGTCATATTCTACGTTTTTACTATTATTTATGTTATTATTTTTGTAAGAAGGTACTGTCAATAAACTAAACTAAACTAAACATTACTAAAAGTTTTCTATTTTCTTTTTGTAGATATTTTTATTTCTATGAACATTTATCTGGCAGTAGCTTTTCTATGATTTGCTAAATTTAATTTAGTGTGTATAATTTCCATTTAGTAGAATTTCCAATCAATAGAACTTTCATTTAGTAAAACCTTTTCAATACAATTCAATACATTTTTTATTTATAATTGAATTTTCATTGAAAAGATGATTTAAACAAATTTTCTTTTAAAAGTATTTGAGTTGACAGAATCTTCATTTAATAGAACTTTCATTCAGTAGAATTTCTGTTTAGAATTTGTATTAGAATAGAATTTGTATTGAATAGACTTTTCATTCAATAGAATTTGTATTGGATAGACTTTTCATTCAATAGAATTTCTATTTAGTAGAACTTTCATTAAATAGAATTTCCATTTAATAGAACTTTGATTAAATTATAAAATTGCCATTCAATAGAATTTTTATTCAATAGAATTTTCATTCAATAGAATTTTCATTCAATTGACTTTTCTTTGGAAAGAACGTTTAGAAAAATTTGCATTTAAAAGACTTCTCAGTTTACAGAAATTTCATTTAATAGAACTTTCATTAAATAGAATTTCCATTCAATGGAATTTTTATTCCGTTGACTTTTTATTAAAAAGAACATTTAAACAAATTTTCATTTGAGATACATTTGAGTTGACAACATTTTCATTTTAAAAAATGTTCATTTAAAAGAGATTTCAGTTCAAAGAATTTTCATTCATAAAAGAGTTTTTATTTGAAAGAGTTTTTATTTAAAAGAGTTTTATTATTTGAAGAGTTTTTATTTGTAAGAGGTTTCATTTAAAAGAATTTTCATTTAAAAAAATTTTCATTTAAAAGAATTTTCATTTAAAAGAATTTTCATTTAAAAGAATTTTCATTTAATATAAAGCCCATCTAAAAGAATTTTTATTAGCTCGCCTGCTGATAATTACTTATACTTATTACTATTACAGTATAATTAATTCTCCGAATCATTTAATTTTTTCTACAAAAGAAATACTTAGTCTAACAAGAATGATTTAACAAAAATGATTTGCCAAAAATTATATTGATAAAAAAGATTTGCCAAAAATTATATTGATAGAAAATCAGAGACATATAAAAGTCACGATAAATCAAAATTCCAAACAATTGAAATTTTCGCAATAATTAAAATTGAGAAAGAATCTGTGCTAAATTATCAATTATAAATATTTGCGATCATAATGACAAATAACGGAAAAACTTGGCGATTTTTCTAATGAAAAATTTCAAGACTATTTTTATACGATCAGCGATAAAAATTGTTATCGAAAGATACTTTACTATAATGATAATCTTTTCTCTGGTGGAAGTTGGTAAATGGGATTGGCTTATCACACACAGAACTCTTCTTTTTTGTGCTAAAGATTACGTCTTTATGATAACACGTGCGCGATATAGTGAAATAGGTGAACTTTTATATGAACTGCTTTTCATTTTTACGAGAAAAGAAGATCTTTTTCAACTTTCTGCTTGTGTTGCACTGCTATAAAGGATATTAATTTAAAAGGATAGATTATGCAGTTTTTACTTGCCCAGGCAGCATTCGGTTCAGCAACTGTTCAGTCTTCTTTTTTTCCATGTCTAGCTGCTCGGTTCTTTCGCGAATTAGTTCCTCAAGATTGTTCGAGTACTTTTCCAACATTTCAAACATCGTGTCCACAAAGTTTACTTTCCTAGGAATATTTTAGCAACTCTGTCAATTTAGTTAAGATAAAAGTTTGCCTACTTCTTTCAACCCTAGTTCTTAATTAAATATTTCCTTTCCAAAAAGACTTTTCCCTCCTGAACTTGAAAAATAAGGTTCAATAATTACATTTCTAACTTTTAAATGACAAAGAATTTATCTTTAATTCTTCTTTATCTTTAATTCTTTTTACTATATTTTACTTGACTCGACTATACGTGAGTGGAAATGTTCCCTTGTTTGAAGAGTTTTATCATACAAATTGTGTTTCAGTTAAAGTAAATAGTACATTAGTTTTTTATGGTAAAGATTATAGTTTTATGCGTTTTATGTAATTATTATTTTATTACCGTTTATGGAAATGATCTACAATGACATAAATTTTGTAAAAGGCCATCGAATACTTGAAAATAGCTTCAAATAATTGGAAATAGTTTCAAATACTTGAAAATAGTTTCAAATACTTGAAAATAGTTTCAAATAGTTCAAATAAATACGAATAGTTGAAAATAGTTTCACGTACTTGACAATAGTTCCAATAACTTGAAAATAGTTTCAAATACTTGGAAATGGTTTCGAATACTTAAAAAAAGTTTTAAATACTTGAAAATAGTTTCAAGTAGTTGAAAATAAATTCGAATAGTTAAAAATAACTTAAAGAAACTTAACTTAATAAAAATTGCTTGAAAATACTTCCGAATACTTGAAAATAGTTTTGAATAGTGGAAAATAGTTTTGAATAGTTGAAAATAGTTTCAAATACTTGAAAATAGTTGAAAATAGTTTCACGTACTTGACAATAGTTTCAATAACTTGAAAATAATTTTAAATACTTGGAAATGGTTTCAAATACTTAAAAACAGTTTTAAATACTTGAAAATAGTTTCAAGTAGTTGAAAATAAATTCGAATAGTTAAAAATAACTTAAAGAAACTTAACTTATTAAAAATTACTTGAAAATACTTTCGAATACTTGAAAATAGTTTTGAATAGTTGAAAATAGTTTTGAATCTAGTTGAAAATAGTTTCAAATATTTGAAAATAGTTGAAAACAAATTCGTACAGTTGAAAATAGTTTCAAATTCTTGCAAATAGTTTCGAAAACTTGAAAACAGTCTCGAATACTTGGAGATAGTTTTTAATGCTTGAAAATAGTTCTGAATACTTAAAAATAGTTTCAAATAGTTTCGAATCCTGGAAAATAAATTCGAATAATTGAAAATATTTTCACGTACTTGAAAATGGTTCCAATAATTTAAAAATAGTTTCAAATACTTGAAAATGGTTTCAAATACTTGAAAACAGTTTAAAATACTTGAAAACAATTTTAAATACTTGAAAATAGTTTCAAATAGTTCAAATAAATACGAATAGTTGAAAATAGTTTCATGTACTTGACAATATAGTTCCAATAACTTGAAAATAGTTTCAAATACTTGGAAATGGTTTCAAATACTTAAAAACAGTTTTAAATACTTGAAAATAGTTTCAAGTAGTTGAAAGTAAATTCGAATAGTTAAAAATAACTTAAAGAAACTTAACTTAATAAAAATTACTTGAAAATACTTTCGAATACTTGAAAATAGTTTTGAATAGTGGAAAATAGTCTTGAATAGTTGAAAATAGTTGAAAATATTTGAAAATAGTTGAAAATATTTTCAAATACTTGCAAATAGTTTCGAATACTTGAAAACAGACTCGAATACTTGGAGATAGTTTTTAATGCTTGAAAATAGTTCTGAATACTTAAAAATAGTTTCAAATAGTTTCGAATACTTGAAAATAAATTCGAATAATTGAAAATATTTTCACGTACTTGAAAATGGTTCCAATAATTTAAAAATAGTTTCAAATACTTGAAAACAGTTTTAAATACTTGAAAATAGTTTCAAGTAGTTGAAAATAAATTCGACTAGTTAAAAATAATTTAAAGAAACTTAACTTATTAAAAATTACTTGAAAATACTTTCGAATATTTGAAAATAGTTTTGAATAGTTGAAAATAGTTTCAAATACTTGAAAATAGTTTCAGACAGTTGAAAATAAATCCAAATACTTGAAAATAGTTTAAATTAGTTGAAAACAAATTCGAATGGTTGAAAATAGTTTCAAAGCTGATTTGCAACTAATTATTTTTTACAATTGGTGTATATTTATTTCTTTATTTAAATAAACAGAAACGAATATCTTTATAACAGAAATAACCGAGCTTAATATCTTTACTTATACAATTTAACTCTACGAGTAAAAAAGATGTAATAAAATTAGATAGATTTTGCGTTTAACATAAGAAAAGTGTTACCTTCCATGGTTTAATTTTTTAAAAAGGTCATAAACAGCATTAAAGTCTGGACGCATGTCTGCTGCCTCTGCCCAACACTGACGCATGATGTTGATAGCTTCCGGTGGAGCTGCGCCTTTACTAACCGAGGGCCTGATTAATGGAGGTGGTTTTTTGACCTTTTCAATTATATCTGAGGAAAACATGCGAACCAGAAAAAAAAACCACTTTAGAAAAATTACTTTCCACAAAGAAACCTTTCTCTTCAACAATTTATTTTTACTTTTCTAGTTGGCTGATAAATAAATAACTTAATCATCGTAAAATGCTCGTCTACCTTTTTATATTTTTATCATAAGGCATCTCTTCAAGGTTTTCAAACATTTATGTTTGAAAACGTTTTATGTATGCGTATGTATGTATCGAGTTTTATGTATGTATATGTATATTTTTTTAGAGAAAACATTTGTCTACCGTTTTATATATTTAAGGGAAAATACTTGACTAGCTTTTTATGTGTTGGAACAAAAATATGTAAGCAAATTTGTGTCTATCTTGTAGTGAGAATACCGTATGTTGTAGCTTATATTTGTGTGAGAGCAAAAAATAAGTAAATATTTATTATGCGTTGTTTATTATGTTTATTGCCTCATATCTATTGTCTCCAATTTTTTATACGTAATAAAGAATGTATCAAAAATGGCGAGTAGTTTTAATAAAATAAACTTTCAACAATTATTATAGCTATTATAGTTATTTATAGCATATATATACTATTATATGTACACTAGTAGCTATTATATATAGCTAGTAGCTATCATATACATCTATTAGCTATTATATAAATCTATTAGCTATTATATATACACAGTTTACTTAAAAGCATCAAATTGATATCAAAATTATCAAACTGATGAAGATTTTATGATGAATTTGATACTTCTTGTGCTTAATTTTATACTTCTTGGTATCAATTTGATACTTTTTGGTATCAAGTTGATACTTTCAAGAAAACTGTGTAGCTATTAGCTATTATAGTTATTATTTATAGATGTATCAGCCATTTATAGCTATATATACACATACAGCTTTTTTTAATCCAACTTTTTGCTCTTACAGAAGAATATTGTTTTGCGTGTTGTAAATTTATTACCTTTTGTCTATCAAAAAATATCTTATGTTTAAAAAGACACTCGAAAAGACATTGATTTACTCGAATAAAATATTTGGCTCCCGCTTTTTTATACCGCATTTGTCGAAAAAGTTTGTAAGCTTATTAATAATTTTGCCAAGAGCTGATATAAACGAGAACGTTGACAAGGCAATAAAATTTATAATCTTGAGAAATTTTCGAAGAGCGAAATTTTGAAATGACAGTGAAATATTTGCAACTGTTTTGAAAGCCTGTGGTGAAAGTTTGCTGTAGTTGGTAATTCTATTGCCCTTGTTTTCGAGATTGTTTCGATTCTAATGAAAGCGAAAATGTCATTGTCAGATAAAATTCATTTGGAAACTTGGCATTAGACGCGGCATAAAGTTGCACTGCTTAATGTACGAAAGAGCGATAATTTTATATGACACCGCAACACACGAAGCTCATTACGAAGCTTATAATGCAGCTTGTCATTAATTAAGTCTCAAGAACAGAATTACTGATGACAATGGAATTCGACTTCCGTCTTTATCACAAGCAAGCTTTTTAAATATAACAACCATTTTTTACGTAATTAAAACTATCTTCTTTCATTAATGGATTTTTAAAAGTTGCAACATTTTCCTCTTACAACAGGAATAATTAACAACCAAATAATAAAAACAAAATAAATAAACATTTTTATTTGATCATTCGATCATTTAAAATATATGTCAAACATTACTTAGTTTCAAAGAAATTATAGTTTCAAAGTCAATTGTTAATTTGAAGTTTATTTGGTTGAAATCAGTAAGATTTAAAAATTATTTGTGTAACTCCTGCAAGTAAAGTAGCACATTACTTGTGCATTATTTAATTTAAATATTTGATTTTGTAAAAAGAAATTATATTTAATTTAAATTATCGATTTGGTAAAAAGAAATTATTTAATTCAAATGATCGATTTGATAAAAAGAAATTATTTAATCCAAATGATTGATTTGGTAAAAAGAGATTATTCAATTCAAATGATCGATTTGGTAAAAAGAAATTATTTAATATGAATGGAGGTCAGCGATAGAAAAAGGTTTCTTTGTATTGACATTGAGTGGAACTTAGTGTAGAATTTAAAGGAAGAGAAACTGTTTTCGCAAGAGACCTTAACTTGACGTTTATGAGGTTTGCGAAAGCTTTTACGCTTTTAGTTTATTTAGTTCTATTTTAAGTTTGGAAAGTGTATACTCAACTTACCTTCCGGTGACAGAGCTAACATGCAAAAAGGTTCTCCTCGGACTACGACTTCTTGCATGATAATACCGAAACTGTAAACATCCCCTGTTTGAGTTCCTCTCTTTCTAAGGCCCGCATGTCTTAACAATTCCGGAGCCGTCCAAAGTAAGTCTGAAACAGTTCTCATTGATAACATTCTTTTCTCTCGATCCAGATTTCCAAATTACTCAACTGTCTATAAATAAACTATAAAAAGAAGTCTTGCTTTCGTTCCACTTTTGATTATTACATATGTAATAATAAACTAACATTAGTTCCAATTTCCACTGATTTTCATCATCGAGAGTAATTTCAAGACCGAAAACTGTCATTCTGTTTTCAGCTGCAAAATTGACTAATTTCTATAGTCATTTTGGCTTAAAGTGTTTTAATCGTTTACGCAATGTAAACGTAAAATAATGTAATGTAAAAATAACTTTGTGAAACAACTTCTATTGTGTAAAATTGTCTCAGTCAAAAAGTAAAATTGTCCCAGATTATAAATTCTTTTTCACGTAATTTGAAAAACTGCCGAAAGTGTAATTTACAATTTGTGCGAATTTTCATTTACGCTGGTGATTTTCTTGCTTGGCTCATTTTGCGTTGAATAAAAGATAGGGGAGGTGATTGATTAAATATTGAAAATTAATTTCAAGCGGTAATAAAGAGCTTTCGCCGGCCCATAAATTTTCTCTGCACGTGTCATGATATTTTATGCGTTCGCTTTATTGATACATCGATGCACAATGAAAAGCGTGGTAACGAATTTCAGCAAAATATTTGCAGTTTTAAAGCTTTTGTATACTCAATTCAGTAGATTAAATCAACATGCAATGTATGATTTTCACTTTCAAGCGACTCAACCTATTCAGGATCCACACAATGCTTTTAAAAACTGCACACAAACGAGTTACTTTCAGCAGCTTTTCAATCGGAAGAAGGTTAATTTATATCCGATTATAACCTTTATCTTTTAATTGATGTTTCAAAAGCGACTTTTCCACCAAATTATTGTTTTGTATTATTCTTGAGAAATAAACTCAAAGGGATGTTTTTCTCATCTCAAATTGGTTTCAAATCCTAAAAATTGTTCTTCTCGTACTAGAAATAATGCTTTTCTGATCATAGAAAATGTTTTTATAATTTAGAACAAATTGCAAAGACAAAAATTTGCTGTTAAGTAATGTTTGCTATATCAAGTAATGTTTGCGTCAAATAATGTTTGCTGTCAATTAACGTTTGTTGTAAAATAAATTTTGCTATAAAACAAATTTTGCTATCAAACAAATTTTCCTATAAAACAAATTTTGCTATCAAACAAATTTTGCTATCAAACAAATTTTGCTATCAAACAAATTTTCCTATAAAACAAATTTTGCTATCAAACAAATTTTGCTATCAAACAAATTTTGCTATAAAACAAATTTTCCTATCAAACAAATTTTGTTATCAAACAAATGCTGTCAAATAAATTTTGCGATGAAAAAGTGTAGTTAAAAAGAGCAGAGTTGAACGTGAAATAAATTATGTTTCAGTGTCAAAATGTTAAGATTGTTAACTTGATGAAATACGAGACTTTGGCAACCTTTTTTTCACTTGTGAGAGAGCAATTCTTCTTTAATGTTTGGAAATAGATAAGATAAACTCACCCCGAGCTGTTTTCGTCGGTGGGGCGACATTCTGGGTCTCGTAAAAGACCGGAAGTCCATAATCTGTGACCTTGAGGACCCAACGAGCATCGATGACACAATTTCTTGATGTAAGATTCCCGTGGACTCGTATGGGAGTGCTGTGAAGATACTTCATTCCCTTAAAAAGCCAAAATCTTCATATTCTCAACTCCTTTCCATTTCAGGCAACATACATAGTTATTTTATGATATGTAAAATAGCTCCACTATTGAGCGCACATTACCCACTTCTGGATACTAAAATCCCAGGTTATTGAAATTCTTAAAACGAGCGCATATAAAGAATGTATATACCTATTTGAACGTCTCTTAAGATTTATGTTTCAGTGTCTACAATATGTTGGAATAAACTTTCTTCTTAAATATTTTGCAGGAACGTTAATCTAAGAGGTATTGAAGAAGTACCCTATATAGGGTATGTTTATTTATTTATTTAAGAGTATCAAAGTTCCTATATATAGAATATATATATATTATTTTATATATATATATATATATAAAAATAAATACAGAATAGATTATATATAGAATGTATATATAGAAATAATAATATATGGGAAGAAAAAATAAATGTATGTGGAATTTAACTACATTTTATAGATTGGGAGTTAAATATTAGATTTACTAGTTACACAGGAAAATCAAAATGTTAAATTACATCAGAATGTTAAATTATGTTAAATTTTTAAAGGCATATAACTGTAGAATTGCAATTAAACTTGGAATTTAATAGGTGTGATGCATTGAAGAATAAAATTTTGTTTTTTCTGCGTATGTAGATATAGATAGATTACTAAGATAGATAAAATATAATGTATAGATAAAATATACGTACACTAGAAATAAAAAGTGTTACTTTAACCCTAAGATCGTGTTAAAACAATACGAAACAAATATAATCCAGTGAGAGGGCACCACCGTCTATGTATCTTAGCATTGGCTCAAAATAACACGAAACGGATTTAAACCAATTTTCTTTCTGTGTATATTAGATAAAATATACGTAAAGCTCAAAAATATATAGACAAAATATACGTATAGATAAAACATACGTATAGACGAAATATACGTATATAGATAAAATATGCGTATAGATAAAAATACGTATAGACAAAATATACGTATAGATAAAATATATACGTATAGACAAAATATACGTATAGATAAAATATACGTATAGACAAAATATACGAATAGATAAAAAATACATATTTTATTTGAATACATGTTAACATAAATAGAAACAGAGATTGACAAAAATAGAAATAGATACGAACATATTAATTAATGTAGTTAAATAAATGAAAAGAAAACTATATAGAAATATATAAAAAGAAAGATATTCACATAGAAAGAGATGTTCGAGGGGTCGTCAACTAAGGTATTCTTCGTACACACGTCGGATATTCCTTAGATATTCCCACGTATTCCAAAAAGTATTCAATATTCTCAATATTCCC
>WNHD01004578.1:0-15532 GCA_011057455.1 Ganaspis sp. Gsp50 | reverse complement strand
ACAAGAGTCATAATTGTTTTAAATATTTAATCGAGATCGTGTTAAAAAAATAATCACGGACAATTTGCTGAACATTAATTTTGAATTCGAGAAATATGAAGACATTGTTAGAAATCATAACAAGAAACATTATCATTATTGTTTCATTACGAGTTATTCCAAGTTTCTGCATATCTTTGCTTTGTCGGTGTCTTCAGAAGAGACTCCCTCTTCCATCGTTGTTGAATGCTCTTTGATATTAAGTTACTGTAGTCGAGAAATTCATAACCCTCGTCTCAGAAATCTAGATTTCGTCTTCTCTTCCATAGACATCAAAAGTCCTTTATCAATACCAATTTCCCTCAAAGCTCTGTCCGAAAACATCAAAATTTACTTTCTTTATTTCTCATTCCCCTCGAAAGCAAAATATTTTCACATATTTTCCATTAATTAGTAATTAACAAAAACTGTAAGTTGTAATTTGTCAAAGTCTTTTGAATTGTAATTTTCGTTAGAGCTTTTTCTAATAATAAAGTTCCGGTTTCTATTGTGCGCGATTTATTGGTTAAATTTTGATTATTTTTATGGGTTTTATTTATAGTAATTAATAATTAAGTTTTTGTTTCTTTAAAAATCAATTTAATAAAGATTTAATTGTTTTAAAGTTGGAGTCAATGACAAAGTATTTGTTTCAATTGAGTCCACTTCTGTTATCGCATTTAGGTTTCTTTCACGTTCAATTTTACGGCAAAGTTTTGGTTTTTTAAACAATTGAATTATATTGCAAACTTTTCGTTTTATTAAAGAATTATTCTATAGTGAAGTTTAGGTTCCTTTAAAGTTCTGTTCTATAGCAAAGTTTGGGTTTCTTTCAAATTCGATTTTACTTCAAAGTTTTGATTTATTTCAAGTTTGGTTCTATATCAAAGTTTTGGTTTATCTCAAGTACAATTATATAACAAAGTTTGGGTTCCTAAACCAAAGTTTGGGTTCCTTTCCAGTTTATTTCAATACTAAAGTGTTGGTTCTTTAAAGTTTATTTCAATACTAAAGTGTTGGTTCTCTAAAGATTATTTCAATACTAAAGTATTGGCTCTTTAAAGTTTAGTTCAGCGATAAAGTTTAGGTTCTTTTCAAAATCAGTCCAGTCGTTAAGTTAAGGTTTTAAAGTTGAATTCAATGACAAAGTTTGGGTTCCTTTAAAGTTATATTTCATAGCAAAATTTGTGTTTCTTTCAAATTTTATTCTGCAATAAAGTTTTGGTTTATTTTAAGTTTGCTTCTATATCAAAGTTTTGGTTTATTCCAAGTACAATTATATGCCAAAGTTTGGGTTCGTGTACCAAAGTTTGGGTTCCTATACCAAAGTTTGAGTTCCTATACTAAAGCTTGGGTTCCTTTCAACTTTATTTCAATACTAAAGTGTTGGTTCTTTCAAGTTTAGTTCAGCGATAAAGTTTAGGTTCTTTTCAAAATCGGTCCAATCGTTAAGGTTTCAAAGTTCAGTTCAATGGCAAAGTTTGGGATCCTTTAAAGTCATATTTCATAGCAAAGTTTGGGTTTCTTACAAACACGATTCTACAATAAAGTTTTAGTTTATTTTGAGCTTGGTTCCAATCAAAGTTTTGGTTTAGAGTACGATTATCTACCAAAGTTTGGGTTCCTGTACCAAAGCTTGGTTTCAAATACCAAAGTTTGGGTTTCTGTACTAAGTCCTTTTAAATATATTTCAATACCAAAGTTTTGATTCATTCAAGTTTACCTCAATAGCAAAGTTTTGGTTTCTCTCAAGCTTGTCTCAGCAGAAAAGTTTAGGTTTATTTAAAATTTGTCAAAATATCAAAGTTTGGGTTCCGATTGCCCGCTTATTTTTTTTTATTCAGATCGTCCCAATTTTTTTTAAATACTTAATCCATTTAAGAAGTAAAATTTGAAACTTAAATTTTTTTAAATACTTGTTCCATTTAAGAAGTAAAATTTGAAACTTAAATTTTTTTAAATAAATCGATGAATAATAATGAAAGAAATTTAAATGAATTTCAAAATAAAAAAAGTTGCACCTGACTATTGTAAAAATCACCATCAGATAGCGATTTTCCATTAATCAAAAGATAATTGAACCCGAGAGATATTTTAATCTAAAAAGACTAGATGATTAGTAACCCTCTGACAAATATGGGGTTGATTTTTGACTCGGGTGTGACTTGGCAAATAGTGGCAATATTGTTTGGGTCATCCGACACCCTATTTTCCAGTGGACCCTCGTCCGTTTTGTTCTCAGATAATGTTCCGCATACTTGAACGTTGTATACTCGATACAAAGTAACGCCTCGCATCTAATATTATACTTGCTTTGCTCATAACACTTTCTGGTCATTATATTCGGTATCTGCGGTATTTATTGGATTTGGAATTTATACGCCACTCCCAGAAAGATTATGTGCTTGATGCTCGTAAACACTGAATTGACCAGCGCAGTAATTTACGAGGGAAGATTTTCTCCCATTAATAAATCCTGAAATCTCAAATTAATCAATAAATCCTGAGATTTAGAATATTTAATTAATTTGTACTTACTCTGAAGCCGATTAATATATTTTCTATATAAACAGGTATCCATATCCTTGCCAATTGCTTATACGATTTTTCATACGTTTCCAATTTATTTTTACCATTTGACATTTTTATTACCATATACCATTTCTTTATTAATTACTATTTTATTATTTTTACTTAAATGTGCTCAAATTCGATGCGGAAATTTGGAAGCAATCAAGTTTTACGAAATTAAAGTTTGGGATTCTCTAAACAAGTTTAATTGCGCCCTAACTTTGACGCTTTCCAATTTAAAGGCGCCCAAACTTTGATGTCGTTAAGTCCAAAGGCACCCAAACTTTGATGACTTCAAGTTTAAATGCGCTCTAATTCTGACACTTTCGAGTTTGAAGTCACCCTAACTTTGACACGTTCAAGTTCAAAGGCGCCCAAACTTTGACACTCTAAAGTTCGAAGGCATTGAAACTTTGGCGCTTTCAAGTTCATGGGCGCCTTCAAACTAAAGTTTGGGTACCTACAATTTTTTTTTGCTGAAAATTAAATACATGCAAACTTTAATGCGCTGAAAATTAAACGCATTCAAACTTTAAGGTGCCCAAACTTTTGTGTGACTAAAAGTTTCTAATCGTTGAGTTGCTTATGCTTTAAAACCCTCGTTTGTTATTAATTGATTATGATTGTCAACATTTGTATAGTAAAAAAAATGAAAGGATAAATACAAACAAGGAGAGAAAAATGAAAAATGTAAAGTAATGTGAAATGAGGCCAATATAAAAGGAGATTATTCAGCATTTATTCTGAAATAATTCATAAGTGATGGTTGTGAGTGCTTCTGAAGAGGTAGAGAAAAATAAAGAATAATCATTGGACTGATGTATAAACTGGCCAGTACTTGTCGAAGAATTATTTATCGTCGAACCTTTTCGAAGGAGAAAGCAACTTTTTTGACGGATGCGAGGGTGCAGAACTGGTGATGGCGCCTGCTGAGCAACACGCTCGACTGGTTTAGATGGACAGTGTTCATATGATGTCGAGAGATCGACCAGTTGAGATCTCATGTTCTTTATGACAGCGCCACGCATAGATCGAAATTTTATCTCAAATCTCGATATCCTCCAGGCAGATCATTTCACTGATATTCGTGGCACACTGTCTCCTCTTCAAATCTCACGACCCAGTACCAAGTGTCGAAACAAAACGAAACCATTTTTCTCTTCCCCGTTACTTTGCATTCTTTACCACTTTTATCTCTAGCAGTTCATTTTATAGAAAACTCATATGGGCGCAGTAAACGAATATTTAATATGCCCAAAAAAGAAATTTAGATAAATACCAGGTCACAGGCAATTTCATTGAAAAACAAATATAATTTCTAAACTTTGAAATTTAGTATTTCAAAGTCCAAAGTTTTGAAGTTTAGGCGCAGTCTTTCTTCAAAAGGGTTGAACTTTGGGTGCTAAAAATTCCAAAGCGTTAAAGTTTAGGTGTCTTAAAATTTTGAAGCGTTAAAGTTTGGGCGTCTTAAAATTTTAAAGTGTTAAAGGCTGGGCGCCTTAACATTTTTAAACGTTAAAGTCTAGGCGCTTTTTAATTTTCAAGCATTAAAGTCTAGGCACCCACAAACCTTGCAAATTTAAAGTTTGGACACCCACAAAACTCACAAAGCAACAGTTTGGGCACCTGCAAACTTTGCAAAGTCAAAGTCTGGGCACCTGCAAACCTTGCAAAGTCAAAGTCTGGGTACCTGCAAACCTTGCAAAGTCAAAGTGTTAAATTTGTCTAAAGTGTTAAAGGCCTTCAAAATTTTTAAATGTTAAAGTCAAGGCGCCTTTTAATTTTGAAGCGTTAAAGTCTAGGCAACCACAAAGCTTACAAAATTAAAGTTTGGGCACCTGAAAAACTCACAAAGCCAAAGTTTGGGCACCTAAAACTTTGCAAAATCAAAGTCTGGGCACCTAAAACTTTGCAAAATCAAAGTCTGGGCACCTACAAACCTTGTAAAATTAAAGTTTGGGCGCCCGCAAAACTCACAAAGTCAAAGTTTGGACACCTGTAAACTTTGCAAAGCCAAAGTTTGGGCACCTGAAAACTTTGCAAAGTCAAAGTCTGGGCATCCGCAAAACTCAAAAAGTCAAAGTCTGGGCACCTACAAATCTTGCAAAATTAAAGTTTGGGCATCCGCAAAAATCACAAAGTCAAAGTCTGGGCACCTTGCAAAATTAAAGTTTGGACAACTGAAAACTTTGTAATGTTTATGTTTAAACATCTTAAAATCGTTTTGGGTTGAAGTTTGGGCAACTGCAGTTTCATTATAAATTTGTGAGTCTTACTGAGCGTTTATTAAAATAAAGCTTGTTATTGTACTGTAAATTTAATGTTATGAATACGGAGAAGGATATTAATCTGATATTAAAAGATGATAAGGTATTTGAAGTAGAGTTAAAATCGAGAGTGTGCATCTTTTGCTACCTGAGTTGCATTTATTGAGTTTTGATCTTTTGAAGCACGTGGCGACACGCGGCTCAGAGTAAAAGCCCTTTGTATAAAAAAAAACATCAATACCGGCACTCGAGAGATGTTTAAGCGAGTGTTATCAAGTGTGAGGGTCTAGAGTGTTATTCGATAAAAGCTCGGCCATCCGGAAAATGATCGGCAACTTTGTGAAAGGAACGATATAAAAGTGAATGAGAAAAAGAATGACTTTTCCTGCTGTGACGAATTTTACATCAGTTTCCCAATTTTAGAGAAAATATTAATTAATTCCTTTAAACTTTTGGTTCCCACATATTTTTAAAGTTTTATCATTTGATTTTCAATTTTTTCTACGTTTGATGTAAAAAAAAAGATAGGGATTATTTGATTGGATTTATTATCACTCATCATGCTTTTTAGGATTTTTTTTCAAAAATGTGGAGAAATTTTAAAACTTGTCTTGTTTTTTGTTTCAGGTCTCGAGTCCCAGGTTCAAGATTCCAAAGACATGTATTGGTTCTAGAATCGAGTGCCAGTTTCGGTTCGTCCATGACTGATAATGAACCGATAAAGTCAAAAAATGATAATTAGAAAAAATGAGGTAGAAATTATTGCAAAAGTGTCCAAACGCCGTCCTTGAATAAGTTCCTCCCTGATTTTCATTATAAAATTACGATCAACTGTGTTGGCAGGTAAAATACTCTTTTTTTCTATTTTTTAGTTTTACGATATAAATTATATGGATTTTCTCTAAGAATTGGAAAATTGAAAAAAAAAATTGAAACACATTACTATTTAGAAATTGAAATTCAGAATTTAAACAGAAATTGAAATTCAAAATTTAAACAGAAATTGAATCAGAATTTGTAATTAAATTGAAATTAAAAATCGAAGTTGAAATTGAAATTTAAAATTGCAGCGGAAATTGAATCAGAATTAGGAATGCAAATTTAAAATTAAAATTGAAACAGAAATCGAATCAAAATTAAGAATTCAAATTTAAAATTGAATCAGAAATTGAATCAGAATTAGGAATTCAAATTTAAAATTAAAATTCAAACAGAAATCGAATCAAAATTAAGAATTCAAATTTAAAATTGAAACAGAAATTGAATCAAAATTCGGAATTGAAATTTAAAATTAAAAGAGAAACTGAATCAAAATCAGTAATTGAAATTTAAATGCAAAATTGAAACAGAAATTGAATCAGAATTAATAATTAAAATTTAAATACAAAATTGAAACAGAAAATGAATCAGAAAATGAATCAGAATTAATAATTGAAATTCAAAATTGAAAGAGGAATTGAATCAGAATCAGTAATTTAAATTTAAATTCAAAATTGAAACAGAAAGTGAAAGAAAAATTGAAACAGGAATAGGAATTGAAATAGAAAATTCGAAATAAAAATTCTATTTTGATTTTTAGAAAATAAAAATTTGATTAAAAAACTGAAAAAGAACTTTGATTTAAAAGTAGATGAAATATAAGTGAAAAATGAAAATGGGGGTGAAACGGACAAAAGACTTTGTTATACTTTTTAAATGGAAGCGTTAAAGTTGTACATAGTGTTATCTACATCTTTTAAGGCTCTACTACTACAGCGTGGAATTTAACTACTATTAAATAGTAACTGCGCGCACTATAATACCTTAGTGACTGCTGCTAGCCGAAACGAGCGAAATTTCTAGTTTATAGCTACTACGAAACGAGCTCCGAAATATGTTTGCAATTTTCTAAAACAATTACAGCCAATGTAAAAAATAGAACTTTGCCAAACTCACACGCAGAAAGAATGTTTTTCTTTTAAAAAGAATCATTTTCTTTGACTGTAATGTAAAAATTTCACCAAATTTAATTTTAATTTTATTAGAAAGTTCTGCACCTGTAAATTGAATATAATTAATATATTCCGTATATTGAATATATTATATATATTAAATTAATTAAATATTATAAATTAATTAAATATTTTAAATTAATTAAATATTATAAATTAGTTAAATATTATAAATTTATTAAATTCATTGAATATTAATGAATTAAATCATTTCCAAAAATATGAAATTATAAACTAAATTGTTCATATTCATGTTAAGTTATGTTAACTTAATAATTATTCAGTTAATTAATTATTCATGATGATTGCAAAAGTAGGTAAACAAATCAGCCAATGTATTTAAATCATTGTGAATGAAATCGAAAATTTAATAAAAATTCCAAATAATGAAAATGTCAAAGAAAGTGATTTTTTCTTCAAATTTGTTCTTCTGGCTATTTTTCAACGAATGTTCAAGTTCCTGTTTTTTAATGCAGGATCAACTATCACTGAACACATTTGTTTTAATTCTGTGGAAAATGATGTTGAATTCAATCTTTTTTAAATTCACTGTTTTCTTTATAAAATCAATCATTAAAAGTTTTGTTGATAAGGAAAAAAATGTGTTGAAAAGAAAAATTTTTTTGATCTAAAGAAATTGTCTTAAATGAAATAAATTTATATCTCCAAAAATGCACTAGAAAAAATGTTTTTAAAAACTACCAGAAACGATTTTGAAAAATTCTTGGAACGTTTTGAAAAAATTCTAAAAACATTTTGAAAAAATTCTAAAAACATTTTGAAAAATGTCTTGCAAAAACGGTTTTGTAAAAATTCTCATAAAAACTATTTAGTAAAAATTCTTTTGAAAACTAAAAAAAAAAAAAAATTTATAACAATATTTTTGAGAGAAGTCTTTAAAACAGTTTTAAAAACAGTATTTAGAACAGTTTTAAAAAAAGTATTTATAACAGTTTTGAAAAAAGTATTTAGAACAGTTTTAAAGAAAGACTTTCAAACAGTTTTAAAGAGAGACTTTCAAACAAATGTATTTTTTACTCAGAGTATTTTTGAATTAATTTTTGATTTACTATTATTCAAGTATTGTCAAAAAGTTGTTGATTCAAAGAATCGAATTTTCGTGGCGCAAAGACAATTTCTTTGTTTCAAAGAAAATTTCTCCCAAGTGTAGATAAGCATCGAGGTGTAAATTTCGAAAATTGATTTCGAAGTGAAAAAAGAAAATATTTATTTAAGGATCGATTAAAATTCGAAATTAACCCTATTTCCTTAAGGTGATATTTATCTATAAATCTTTTGTAAAAATTCTGCGAGTTTATTTATTTTTTTGGAGTAGGCGATAGTATATAATGATTCTAGAGAAATAGTGTACAAAAAAAGTATTGAGATACTGGGGTGTGACCCCACCTTATGTAAATAGGGTTAAATAAAAAAAATTGTTCCGCGAATTTAGCGTTTAAAAGACGAGAGAAGTATTTATTGACCAATGATCTTGCCATACATTGCTATGCATATTGCTGTATTATTATTAATAATATTATTATTATTATTATTTCTATTACTATTGTAATTTATAATCAACAATGCAAAGTTCTTGATTCTTTTTAAAGATCATAGTAATATAAATTAAGTAGCGATTTTATCCTTTTTTTAAATCCATTCTTTCTGGACTTTGTACAAAAGTGAAAATCAAAGAATGTACATGCTTATCGTGCTGCGATTATATATATAGATGTTGAATAAACTATTAATTATTTACAATCTCGTTTTTGTACTTGTAAATAAACAAAACAACAAATAATATTTAACCACCTTTTTTGCGGATAATTAAATTCATTTTGTCAAAAAGTTTCATTTTACTTCTTTGTTTTACAGTTTATTGAACAAAATGTTTGTTTATTTTTTAATTTATTTATTATTATTGTTATTATTATTATAATTATTATTTTATTATTTTTTATTATTATTATTTTGTTATTATTATTATTTTTTATTATTATTTTGTTATCATTATTATCTTTTATTATTATTATTATTTTGTTATTATTACTTTTTTGTTATTATTACTTTTTTGTTATTACTACTTTTTTGTTATTACTACTTTTTTGTTATTATTACTTTTTTGTTATTATTATTTTTATTATTATGGTTATTATGATTATTATTACTATAATTATATTTTATAACATATTTATAAACAATATTCATGTATTTATTTTTGTATCTATCGTTTATTTTCTTTTATTTATTTTGTTTGTTTCTTAGGTTGATTCAATTAATATTTCCTACATTTGTTATATTCCTTAAGTTCCTAATTAACAGTTTTTAAATTACTTGTGTCACTTTTCCCATCAATCAATTCTGGAAATGGAAATTTGTATTTTTATTTAGGGGCGTAGTAGGACGAAAAAGAAATTTGTCCGAAGAGACTCATTTTTCGAAATGCCAACAAGGTAATAAAACATCTGGTTGTCGATCATCCTGATTGATTTCCTTCACACGTGCCGAACCAGATTTTTAAAATTTTTTAAATCCAAGAAAATTGACATTGACAAAATCTAACAGCTGTAAATTATCTAGAAATTCGTTTAGAATTAAAGATAATGAAAGCAATTTTTAATTTTTCAAATAATTAAAGTAATTCTCTATTTTTCGAATAACTAAATTAATTTTCAATTTTTCGAATAATTAAATCAATTTTCAATTTTTTAAATAATTAAATCAATTTTCAATTTTTCGAATAATTAAATCAATTTTCAATTTTTTAAATAATTAAATGAATTTTCAATTTTTTAAATAATTAAAGAAACTCTTAATTTATTTATTTGCAATTATTTGCAAAAAGAAGTATTTCAATTTAAAATATTTTGGTAGTCATTTCTAAGACGTTTGTGTGTGTTAAATGCTTAAAGTAACGTTTTTTCTTTTACGTATCATAACGTATCTTACGGAATAATTACTGCGCATGACCGCATGCGCATTGGCGTCGATTCTTCCTTGCCCATCATATCCCGTTATCGATAAATCGAACAACTGCATCTCTCGTTAGTGTGCATGAGGTTAGAATTAGGTTAGGTACGCCCGTCCACGTGCAATACCTAACCTATGTTTTTTTCTCATTGAATAAAGTAAGCGGTTTAATTATTACGGGCGGCGATTATTTAAAACTGTAAAATGCAACATAAAAGTATTTATTTAATATTAAAAGTGGTTAATTTACACATGGCTTACATTTATACGTTTCAGTGTGCAGTGTCGAAACTGAAAAAACCATGTGCAATATTCAACGTGCTGGGTTGGTAAGAATATATCTTCTGATTTATATTATTTTACAGTTTATTATTTACAGCTTATTATTGACTGAAAAAGACAATATAAAACAAAAGAGACTGTCAAGAAAAAAAAGAAAATGTCAGAGTAAATGCCATGAAAATGATAGAAAAATTATAATAATTTTGTGTTTTGATTAAATGCTAGTAGACGAGTTCACTCTTTATATAAAATAAATTCGGCTTCCGCATTGCGAGAAATGTAACGTGAGCTCCACTTTGCGACGCTGAGATGAACTAAAATCCACATAATTTTCGTCTGCTAATCGCGGGAATATTTGAAAATGATATTTTAAGAGAAATATTAGAATCAACAGGCAATAATTGTTTAATAAATAATTGTTTATTAATAAAGTTATTAAACAGATAACAAAAATAAGCTTGGCTACTTAAAAAATTCATTAATTTTTAGTTGATTTTCATACTTTCTCATAAAATATTATTGTAACATTTTCAAATTTTCCCGCGTTTAGCAGACGAAGTGGATTTTAATTCACCTCAGCGTCGCAAGGTGGAGCGCGCCTTATATTTCTCGCAATTCAGAAGCCGAATTTATTTTTATATAAAGAGTGAACTCGTCTACTAGCATTTAATCCAAACACAAAATCATGATCATTTTTATATTATTTTCGTGGCATTTACTCTGACATTCTCTTATTTTTCTTGACATTGTCTTTTTCAGTAAATTTTTTCTGTCATTCTCTATTGTCGCGAAAAGAGTACAAGAAAAAAATGATTGAAAAATATTACAGAGTTGTCATCAATTTTTTGTCATGTTTTCATAAGGGCAATTCGGCGCAAGTGTCGCAAATTTGAACTGTTCAAAACGCTTTAAACGACCCTAGAATTCATTGTTAAAAAACCATTTATTGTTAAAAACCATTTATCGTTAAAAACCATTTATTGTTAAAAAGCATTTATTATTAAAAAATTAAAAACCTATTATCGGTAATTCAAGTCATTGAAATAAAATAAAAAATTAATCAAATAGTACAATAAACAAACTTTAGGACAAAAATTGAAGAGCAAAAATCCTGACATTGAAATCTGCTAAAAGATTACGACTCATTGTTAAAAAAATTCGAGTCCCGAGTGTGTAAATCATAAATTACAATTAATTATAAAATAAAACACCCTATGGAAAATAATTATTCAAGGTGATAATTATTATTCGTTTCATAATAGATATAGGTCGTTAAATGTTGTATAACCGTAGATAGACGAGGATTCCAATAAACGGTAGCCGCCAGTAAATCTAGCAAATAATAAAATAAATCTTGTGGGTCGACGTAGGTTCGATGTTCGGATAAGGAGCGGGAAAGAGGCGACGGAAAAGATTTACTGGGCGCCCCGACGCCCTCCGTCCTCTCGCCCTCTTCTAATTACCAAAATCTTCTTCGCTGTCATCCATAACTGACGGTTCCTTTTTTCATCTAAAACTCAAATATTCACTCCTCTCTCTTCCTTTCTCCTCTTTTTATTTTTTTTTTTAATTTTTTCCCTCTTTTCTAAAACTGGACTCGACTTGTGATTTATCGGAGGAACCGCATTGTAAGGTACTAAATAGTACTTTGGGAATGACATTTGTCGAGGCTTAAATATGTGAATCTGATGTTATCTTTGTTTATCTCTTCAGTTGTATCACTTATTCGTGTCATTATTACCATTTTGAGCATCGTTAGAATTCCAATTAGCCTTTATTGATATTGCTTTTCTTTTCACAATTTACTTTGTTGGGAATTTCAATTTTATTGTACTTTTTTTATTCTATTTGTACTTTGCTTTATACTCGTGAATTGTCATTTTTAAAAATGAATTTATACTCATGCAAATTGATTTCAAGGCTCCAAGGTTTGTTCCAATTTTGGTTGGAATGCAAATTATTTTATTTTTGTCTATTTTAATGTATTCATTAATTTTTTTTTTAACAAATGTTCATTTATTAACTTTTTTTTTAACAAATGTTCATTCATTAACTTTTAGTGGTTCTATCTTTTATGATACTGAACCGATTTTAATAAATCAAAGACAAAAGCAATCCAAAACAACTGTGCTTTAATACTGTAAAAAAGGATTTGAGGAAATTGTACTGTGTTTGTTGATATTTAATAATTCTATCGCCTACAAACGACGCGTGAAAACAAGGTGACAATAAGAAGACGAACAGCTGACAGGAAATCTGAAAACGCATGCGCGTAGCATGTAGTATTTCTGCTTGTTGCCACGCCTGGGTATACGTGTTCATTTTAGGCGACAAAATTATTAAATATCAACAAACATAGTACAATTTCCTCAAATCCTTTTTTATAGTATTAAAACACAGTTGTTTTGGATTGCTTTTGTCTTTGAAATTGAAAGATTTGAATTTGTCTTTGAAAGATCGGTTCAGTATCATAAAAGATAGAACCACTTTCTGTGTAAAGAGGTTAGTTAACAAAAATGTTGAAAAAAAGGACAATAACTCAATTTTTGGTCTCATTTTAAAGAACGTTTGTTAAAAAAAAGTTAATGAATAAACATTTGTTAAAAAAATATTAATGAATACACTGAAATAGACCAATATAAAATAATTTGCATTTTTATTCAAAGTTTTGATTTATTGTAAAATTTTTATTATTAATAAATTAGTTAAAAGTTTAACCTTACTTTGACTTTCTTTTACCTTAAATTTCTGTCATTATTCTAACAAAAAGATATTATAATTATCGTTCCAATATATAATTACATATTTCAAAAAAACCTAATAGGTTTTTTTTAAACTATATACGAAACTATATAGTTTCCTGTTCCAAATTCCCATATCGTTTCCCATATAGTTTCCCATATTGTTTCCGTTTTAGTTCCCATTTCGTTTCCGTTATAGTTCCCATTATAGTTTCCCATATAGTTTCCGTTTTAGTTTCCATTATAGTTTCCATTACAGTTTCTTATATCGGAATTTTTGATAGGGTTTCGTAATAAAAACTACTTCCCAGTTTTGAGGTTATCTTGACCAAATGAACATCCTTAAGTTTCCTACTCTCATTCCAATGACAGATTTTCAATGTATTCTGCTGCAATTTTCGTTTTTCAAAATTGGCCCCCTTTCAAATTGACCCTTTTTCCAAAAGAAAACAATTTCCCCTTGGAATTTACATCCACTTTAAAAAACCGTCTTACAAGTAAATGAATTGAAAAGTAAACTGTTTTGGGTAGTGAAAAAAATGAAGATTGACTGTAGGCCTAACGAGGAGGATATTCATCAGCATGAGTGAATCTCAAGTGGATGCAAATAGGGCATTGCTCTGTGAGCAATAAATCAGTCTGTTGAGTTTCTTCAGGCTTATATGATTTGTGCAGTTTGTTACGCAATCACGCATGTGCTGGCTAGACGTGGAAAAACCAAACAGGAAACCACGTGGTCCTCACGTTGTTGCTTAGACTTGACACTCTCCCAAGAGAGAGAGATTCTATATAAAATTTCCTCCAGGACGAGTTGAGCTTCTGGACAACACTGTCGCCAATTTGGCGACATTTTTTTTGCCAAATATTTGATATATCGTCAGATACAGCTGGTGATGAATGTTCAGCATCACTCATGGACACGTGCGAAGTCTGCTTTTACTTAGAGTCAACCAACCAAAAATAGCTACATCCTTGCAGAATTTTAATTTCTTTATAAATCGCTAACTTGGTCAAATTTTTCATCTTGTAAAATAAATCTAGGTTCGAATTCTCGACAGTTTGCAAGCTATACAATTTCAGAAAGTTTCCATTATATTGCTGTTTTTAAATCGTTTTTTTAATTTTAGTCCCTTTTTGAAATTTTTTCAATTTGAAAAAGAACGAAAATTAATTTTTCCCATTCCTAACACATTTTTGTTACCGACTGTAATACTACACGTCTTCTCCTCGTTTTTATTTTTTATTTCATAGTTGTAGAACGCATTTTTACATTACATTTTATTTTTACTATCACAACACACTGCTTAATATTAAACATATAAATTAAAATATTCACGCTGACAGGGATTCGAACCCTCGACCTACGCTATAACATGCTGTCGCACTAACCACTTACGCTACGAAGCCTTATGTGAATATTCTGCAAACTGCGTATATAAGCTGCAAAAGTTTTTAAGAATTCAAAATAACGGATTCAATATGGCTGATGACAAATTTTAAAATTAATCGGATTGTCTTGAATCTTACTATTTGGCGGTATTTGGAATCGCTGATTACGAATTTAATGTAACTTTTTCAAAATATTTTATATTTTATATTCAAAAATATCACACGAAAAACGCGAAATAAATAATTACAGTAAAAATTCAAAAAATCATTTTAAAAGTTTTTATTAAAGTTCTATTAAAAAGTACATACATAAACGATAAAAAAAATATATAAAAATACAAAAAAATATATAAAAAAACAAAAATAAAAAAAAAATTAAATTGTAAAAAATAAAAAAATAAATAAAAAAACAAAAAATAGAGTCGTAACCGCCACGTCCCCGTTCGTGACTCTGGATTTAACTAAGACGGTTTTCAATGAAACAAAAAAGGCAACTACAGCTATATTAGACAGTTTTACATTTTCATGGGTCGACATTTGTAGACCAACATTTTCAATTTTCAAATTTTGACATAATTGGCATTCAGTGACGATAAACACCCAAATAAGCATTTTAAACAAGATTTTTACATATTTAATTTCAAAAAAATAACATCAAATACGTAATCAGCTACCCCAAAAACCACCAAATAAAAAAATTCAAGCACACCCGATTAATATTAAAATGTGTCAACCGCCATATTGGATCCGCCATTTTGAATTTTAAAAAACTGATATCATATTCGTTATCAGCGACACCAAAAACCTTTTAGAAACGATTTTCAAACCAATCCGACAAAATTTTTAATTTGTCTTCCGCCATATTGGATCCGCCATTTTGAATTTTAAAATATTGATATCATATTCGTAATCAGCGACCTCAAAAACCTTTTAAAAATGATTTTCAAACCAATCCGATGAATTTTTTAATTTGCTATCCGCCATATTGGATCCGCCATTATAAATTTTGAAAATCTGACATCGAATTCGTAATCAGCGACCCCAAAAACCTTAGAATACGCATTGACTCGTAAATCATATTGTGTGTAATAATTGTTTTCTTAGATCATCCCTTAACACTTGCTCCCTTAAGAATTGCTCCCTAAAGACTTGCTCCCTCAAGACTTGCTCCCTCAAGACTTGCTCCCTCAAGACTTGCTCCCTCAAGACTTGCATCCTCAAGACTTGCATCCTTAAGAGTTGCATCCTTCACAGTTGCATCCTTAAGAGTTGCATCCTTAAGAGTTGCATCCTGAAGAGTTGC
>WNHD01004577.1:0-12644 GCA_011057455.1 Ganaspis sp. Gsp50 | reverse complement strand
CATATTTCTAAAAAAATCTGTTTTCCTTTGTTTCAGAGAGGAAAATGATACTCAGCAAGAGGTATTCATCTGACAAGGGAAACGAAGCAGTATTAATGTGGAAAATTATGTGCTCGAGGGAACGACGCAACGCAAGCCTTAAAACGAAGTTGGGTTCAGCATCGCTTTCATAATATACAGATATACAGAACGAATAAAACGCCTCACATAATAATAATGGCGTCTTTGGGTGGACGTCGACGGGTCGATAAAGGGGGTCCTTGGTCTGCAAAACTTGGACTAAAGCACCCTTTATTTCAGCCTCCAGCTTTTGCCACCAGTCGGCAAAATTTCTCTCCCAAAATGGATAATCCCGAGAGACGAAATTATACACTAGAAAAATAAGTAAGTGTGCTAGCGCTGACAAATCTTGTTTAAAAGGCAAATTCTCGCTTAAATGAGACGTGTTTTGACGTTCTCCAGAAGTCAACTATGCTTGTCAAACAACACAGGGATTTGGCCAACTCGAAGGCGTTTTTAAAAGGATTAGGATACGTTTAAACGCATTTGCAACGAGTTATCTCATTCTATTCCAAGTGAGACTAATTTGCTGGACCTTGGGACTGGTTAGGGACAAGGAAAATCAGGCCTAATCCTTAACAATACAAAGGTAGTTGTCCGCTCGAGCGAACATGGTCGGTAAAGTCAATGTTTTCATGCCCGAGGAGGCGGGAAAGATTGTCGATGTTTCTGTTTTCTAACTCCGCACCTAAACCCGGTCGGTACATGCTTTTCATGAAAAGAAGATTGGATCTTCTCAGGAGATTAGAATTTCAAAAGATCTGCTTGCTGTTTTCTAAATTTTAAGCAAATTGTCATGACAATAGGCAGTTCTGACTTCTGAAAGCATCTAGAGGAAATTCTATTTTTCTTGGTTTTAAAAAGGTGATAATAGGTAACTATAATAATAGTAATAGGTTACTTGACAATAATTAAAAGACAAAAGTAGTACAACTAGTAGCAAAAAATGAGCTTCAAAAAGTAGAATAAGATATGTAAGTAAAAGTAAAGTGCGACAAGTAAAAGAAAAATGAGACAGGTAACAGTAAAATGGGAAAAAATTAAAAAGCGATTGTTAATCAAGTTTATTAACAATCGCTATTAATTATTAACCAGCGCTTATTAAAAATCTCATTTTAAGCAATATTTTATTTTTAAAGTTGTATTTTTGTTATTAAAAAAATTGACAATACAAAATTTGAATCTAAATGTCATGTGGCTTCGAGCGCCAATCACGGCAACCGGCAAGTGACGTCATTGCTCATGTTTACATGTTGCTACAAAGTGTTATTGATTTTTTTCGATCTGTTTTTAATTACTTTTCATACGGTTATTTTATATATATTTTTGTAACGAAAAGTGTTTACAAATTTAAAAACAATTATACAAATCATATTCAGTAAGACAGACAATGCAAAGCAGCCCGAAATTAGTATATGTTAGCAATCTTTTCACGAAAGCTAATAATTTTTTTGTTTTGTAAAATGTAAAGTGCCCACACAGCACCGGAAATTCCCTGAAACTCCCCTGAATATTCAATTACAAGCGAAAATTGGCCGCGGAACTTCCACCAAACTTCTCGGAACTTCCAATTTCAATATTTCGAAAATGTAATTGAATATTCAGGGGAGTTTCAGGGAATTTCCGGTGCTGCGTGGGTGAATGCAATAAGAAAGAAAAATATACAATAGAGATATAGTTCAAAACCTGATCTAAAATTTCAAATAATTATAAGTAAATATTTGACAATACTTTTGTACGAAATGTGGAATAGTCAAAGTCTTCTTGAGAATAGTCAATAGAAGTGGAGGTTATGTTTACCTATTATAATGACCCGGCGTCAACGAACTGTTAACAGTTTTTCAGAAAAATGACACACATGAAGTAAAAATGTGTCGAATTTATTATGTGTTGGATTCATAATTTTAACACAACAAAAAAGTGAAACAATAGTATGTTTGTAAAGAATGACATCACGTGAATGACATCGCTAGAAAGTGCTTTTTCGTGAGTAAGATATACGAAACTAACAGACTTCAAAATTTTCTTGCATTTTGCATTGTATTGAAATTGTTTGATTATTACCTGGTTGAAATCCACAACGTTTTGTCAACGATAACGAAAAATTAATATGTCACCAAGCGGAATATTATAAGAATTATTGCCTACAATATTTTTAAAAAAATTTGTTGTATAAAATACATTTCAAAAAATTTTTTGAGATAAAAATTAGAAAGAAAAAATAAATAGAAAAATATGTTTAGTTTAAATCGTTGATCAAAAATGTTGTGGACTTCAACTTGGTTGATTATTTTATATACAGTCTGTCATAAAAAATCAAGCAGTTATTCTTTGTTTAAAAAAGAATAAAAAATTGTTGTCAAGTACCTAATTACTTGGAAAGATAATTATTTTTTTTGAAAAGTATAGTTACACTTGAACTGTTATTTATCGAAAAAGTTAAAATTAAATAGAAACTGTATTACAATACGAATTTAAATCTTGAAATGATTAATTATTATTGAATTAATTATTACGTATTATTGGTATTTATATAATTATCGATTTATTTATTTATTTCAATACATAAACGAGTTTATAAAGAAAACCGATTTCATAAAAGAAAAAGCTTATAAAATGTACTAGAAAAAATAACGAATTATAATTTTTTTGTTTTAAAAGCAAACTATTACTTTTATAGTGACTATTCAAAATAATTTGTCTTTAAAATAATAAATTTTATGCATTCATTCGATGAGTGTTCTATTTTATCAAAAATGAAAATATCTTTTTGTATTTTTAAATTGTTGTTTTCTTTCTTTTCATAAATATTTGTTGGATTATATTTAGTACTTTATTTATGTTTTTAATCGCAAATTATTTTTAGTTGGTTTTTATCAATACCCAATAAACTATAAAAAATGGGGGAACATTTTTAGTTTTGTGACTTTGTTAAAAAATATTCAATTGTTTTAATTCGAATAAAAAATACAGTACAAAGTTTATAACATAAGTTACATAAAAAACATATAAATAAAGTATTCAATATATCATTTAATTACTAAATATACAAGGGGTATTTTTATTTGTCGCAAAAAAAAATCATGAAAAATTAAAATAAATTTACATCATTCTAATACTGACTCATTTTTTATCTCAATGAGCTCTTTAAGAACAACAATTTAATTTTTAAATTCAATACTGTCAACTGAGATAATTATGAAACAAACCAGTTTTTAATTAACAAAATGTTGTTTTAACATATTTTTGAATATGCTATTATGTATGTTATTTTTTTTCTCTTGTCATTGTTTATTTTAGAATGTCAAAAAAGATTTTTCCATAATGGTATAATTAGAAATTCCTAATTTTACAGACAAAACTTCCTCTATGAAGAAGCAATAAAATTTTGTTCCATAATTACCCCAAATTTGTCAATCATTGAACAAAATTCGAATCTGCAAAACAATTTTTTGCTACTAAAACTTACAGAAAACGTTTAAAAGGATGCTCTTAACGTTTTTTAATGGCGAAAAAATAAATTTGTATAAAATTCCATTTCGTTCAAACATGGAATAAAAACAACTGTCTTTTTTCGTTCCATAAATACCTCAGTCGTCTGTAATTAATCTTTTCCATAAAAGCAACGAAAAGGTTAAATTAAATTAACGAAAAGGCACAAAAAATTATTTTTTCCAAAAAAGAAAGATTAGCACTGAATTATTTTTCCAATATTCGATGGCAAATATCGATTCGTCACAGTGTCAGACAGATTGATTGAGAATCAAGCCGATAATTCTTCACAATGGCATCTCTTTTTCTTGAAAGAAATCAATTTGTCCGATTAAACTGAGAATCTTGCCGCCCACGATGTGTCGTCGAGTAATTAATGGCCTCATACTTCAGATAAGGAAGAGCAAATCCTTTTACCCATTTCGCAAGACTACTTTTGCGATTGCAAAAGTTTCCGCATCTTTGTATCAATTGACAAGCGCATTTACTTTGACTAATCTCTTATCTTTTTATTTCATAATATAATATTTTTTAAACTTAGTAGTTTTAAAAGTACTTAGTATATTTTTGGTTAACACTTTATTTAGTAACTTTTATATTTTGTACTGTGATTTTTATATTTTGTACTTTTATTTTCATATTTTGCATTGTAAATTTTATACTAAGTATTGTAATTTTTATATTTTGTTAAGTAATTTGAAATTAATAATTCATTTGGTTTCAGGTCAGAAAAAAGAAACGTGCCTGAGGAAGAAGATGAAAAATGTAACTGACATGCAAGAACAACAAAATCGCATAATATTAGATTGTTTGGAATTTTTAAAGAAAAAAAATGGTAAGACATTTAAATCAATTCATTCGGTTAATTATTAGTAATTCATCATTAAATAATATAATAATGTTTCTTGATTAAATGCCTTCATTAATACTTAATTAAAAAGAAAAGTTTGAATTTTCAAGAATTTTTTGGAATCTCTACTGCAAAGGTGTTTGGAATATTTCCAAAGTTTTTTTTATGGAAGAAAATACCCTTTTTCAAAATTGAAAATCTCCTTTTACACCTAAAATTGAACTAGAAAACGACTGTGATCCCTGTAATTGCAAACAACTATAGTTATAAACAATTCAAGTTCACATAAATAGTCATTTTTATTACCCCATGAAATTGTTCTAATGAAGTGAAATAACAACTTAATACAAAAATAAACCAAAAGTATTAGCTAAAAATAAAATAAATTGAATTCAGTGGAATTGACTTAATTGGTGGAAGTTAGAAAAACTGTTTACATTTACCCCAGTTGACCCTATTTATCGCAAAAAACACTATTTCAGAAAAATTATTTTTAAATATTTTTTTGTGATTGATACCTACCAGATTCTCGATATTTATACCGAGTAGTAAATTTTATTTATTAATTTATAATGATGATGATGATAATAATAATAATAATAATAATAATAACAATAATTAGTATAACTAACTAATTAACAGTCGCATATTAGTGAAAAAAAATTTGACAATGCACCATTAATTATAGATTAATAAAATAATAATGTGATTTTCAACAGGTAATCGGACGGGATTGTTTTGCTTGATTGCAAAAAAGATGAAAAGCACAGTGGCCAAGTAACCTGAACTAATGCAGTGTGTCGGTGTGTATTGAGGGACAAATAGGAATGAAAGAAGTTGTACCGCTAACAATAAGAAGAGAACTCGTCCTTGCCACAATCAGCTGTGTCATCCTTGGACCGTTAACGCTCTGTTGGTTCGCGTATCAATCACTATCGGTAGTTCAAGTGATCGCTCAGGTGTAAGGTAATCAGTGCCCCCAAGATAACCTGATCCGATACCACACATTTTGTCCCTTCTCAGTGACATAACAAGATTTATCTCCAATTTAACCTGCATTTTCCAAACTGGTACACCGTCTAATCATCCAGGTATTCAATATCGATTAAATATCAACTTTCTAAAAATAAATAAACATTCACATTGTAATATTTCAATTCAATTAAATCTATAGTTCAAATAATATGAATTTTACGACCATCAAGGGCAGGAACGTCAAAAAAGTATTTTTTATAACTCACAATCAGTCCTAAAAATTGCGTGAATTGTACGTTTGATGATAAGTAGAAAACTGTTCTTTTTTGAACGGTTCAAAAAAGAGTACTTTTTTGCAACGATTCGTGCAGTTTTTAAGACTAAGTTATAAAAAGTAAATAAAACAAACTCGCCATTCATCGCTCAAAAACAACACTTAACATCACATTTTTGCGATATTTTCAATGTTGCGTTTTAAATGAAGGTTTAATTTATAAAATTCTAATAAATACATTCTTTTAGAATAAACATTCTGAAGAGGGATTTTCGACTCCGAAACGTAAAATTCTATCAAAAATATTTGTTTGATGTTTCTGTCCTTGATGGTCGTAAAATTCAAATTAATACGAAGAATTGATGAGGACGTTAATTAAAATTAAAATTTATAGTTATCTTAATCAATATAATATAATATAGTTATTTTAATTTTTAAAAATATAACTAATTATGTAATTATAATTAATCTATGAAGGGACTGAAGCGAAGAAACGGATCTAAGAAGCGAAAAGTCAATTTTTTTTATTATTAGCGTTTTTGTTTAAAAACATGTGATGAAAAATTACCTTATTAGCACACTATCGGACAGAGTTGTGAGATTGCCCGTTTTTTGACGAAAGAAGAACTTTCTCCAACATGAAAAGTGTAGAAAATGATTGCTTTTTTCATTTATTTTCTAAAAGATAAAAGATTTTTGAAAGAAACGACAATCCTGTCAATTTTTCAATGTGATGTGTTTAAAATAGTGGATTTTCAATGTTTTGTAAAAATTCAAAATCCTTCTGAAGTAATGAACGTTTTTGTATGTTGGTATGCTTATTTTAAAGGTGATTTTCGACAGAATTTAAATTATGGGCCGTTCATAAACCAAGTTACCATTTCAGGGTTGCTACTATTTTCTCCAAACAAAATTCCATGACTCCCAGGTTTTCCAGATCTAAAATACTATTTCTCCATACCTCCTTAAAACATGATCTACATAAAGAAGTAGTCAATAAAAAGTAGAAAAATTTAAATTATAGTACATTTTATTAAATACGATTATAATGTATCAATAACACCTATTTTTAACTTTATATTAATATTATTGACAAAGCTTTTTGAACAATAAAAACTTAAAAACGAATAACTTTTATCTAAAATAATATTTTAGGACAAATCTGAATTTTTAAAAATAGTAGATTAAAAATTTCGATCATTTGAACGTTCGGAACTTTATCTGCATATTCAAAAATGAACATTTAAGTGAAACTACAGAACCTGGAAAAGAGTGGATATACAAGAAAATATTTGTTATAAATAATGAATTGAAAAACAATTTTAGAAAATGGAGTCCATGAAAAAAAGAATAATTAATAAATAAAATTGAAAAGATCTATAAAAGAATGAAAAAATCTATGAAAAGTGAGAAAATTGAAGAAAATCGACCTAAAAGTTCAAAAAATCCAGGTAATTAATAAATAAGCAAATAAAAGAGAATCTAAGAAAATAAATCAAACATGTTGAGAAATTAGTAAAAGATCTAAGAATATTTGAAATTGCATGAAAAGCCTTAACATTCTAAAATAAAATAAGAAATTTAAATAGAAAGTCAAGATCTTTGAAAAAGTAAGTAAATGCAAGGGAAAATTTGAAACGTTTTATGAAAAATAATGGAAATAAACGAAAAAATATACAACAATGAAAATTTATGAGAAAATGTCAAAAACTTAGAAATTTTAACAACTGATAGAGAAACTAAAAAATTAGTAAAAATCTATTGCAAAACGTGAAAATGTAAAAAATAAGTGAAAAGTCTACTTAAAAAAAAAACACGAGCAAATTTTTATCAAGGATAAAAAAATATTACCAAATAAAAGAATATACGAAAACGATATAATCTAAGAAACGGAAAATCTACTGAATGATCTTAGAAATAGACGTTAAAAAAAATAAAATAGTCTGCATAAAAATAAAAAAAAATGAATACAAGAGGAGATCTAGAAAAAAATTCTAGATTTTTTGAAAATAGAGAAATTTTGGGAAAAAAATTAAATTAAACAGTCTTTTAAAAGAGAATTTTAAAAAATCACAATAAATTAATACAATAATAAATACAATACAATAATAAAAAATTCTTTAAAATGTAAAAGAATAATAGAAATGATGAAAGAACGAAAAAATTAATGAGTATATTAGAAAAAAATTATAGACTAAAACAAATTAAACTTTGAATTAATTTAATTTCATAGTCTTCAAAATATTTAGGTCGAATATACATGTAAATTGAGAATGAATTAAAATTTTCACCAAACCAGATTTGAAGCAATAAAAATTAGGATTAAAATTTTAATTAATTGTGATTTTAATTAAGAAAAATTTGGATTAATTGCAATTTAAATTGTCTTAATTTGTGGTTGGTTGAAATTCCAAAGGATTAAAATTTAGATCGTATAGAATGAAATATATAGTATGAATCTATTAATATTTTATAAAATTACGAATTTATCAATCAGTCGTTATTTTACCATCTATATTTATTAATATTTTAATAAAATGTAGATTAGATTAATTAAGAGAAGATGGCAAAGAATTAAAATTTTCAAAAGATGACAAATTAACTTAAAATTAATTGAATAGGTAATAAAATATAAAGGGATTAAATCAATAAATTTGAAAAAATTGGGAAGAGAAAAAAGGGGGAGAAAATACAAGAAAACGGATACATGTATCGAAGAAATGTATCATTTTCCAGATACTTTTTCATTTTCCCTGACTTTTCCATACCAAATAAAATTCCCTGACTTTTCCAGGTTTTTTAGGTTTCCAGAAAGCGTATAGCAACCCTGCATTTCTTTTCGTTTGCAACGTTTTTTATTCGTTTCCAAAAAAATAAAAAGCAAATTTTGATTACCTAATTATTGTTTCAGTAATTATTTACTGACTTTGTGCAAAGATAAGGCAAAATGAAAGCTTTGATAGTTGTAAGTAAATATTTAGAAAATTTACAAATAGCAGAAATTTGTTTCATCATTTTTTTAAACGAAAAAAAACGTTGCTTAGTTCTCCCAAATTACGCATTTTAACGCGAAAGAGTTGAATTTTGTAAAAGTAACATACACGTATGAAGTAGAAAGTGTAAAAATGTATTAAATACAATATTATTTTTTCATATTATTTCTAACACTTAATATAGTTTATTACGAGGCTAAAAACTTTTTAGAAATGTGTACAAATTTAAAACTAAATAAATGCGAAAATTTTGAAAATAATTTTTTAGTACGAAAATAATTTATAAAGTTAAAGCAAGTCTTAATTTTGTTTTTAACAATTTTAAATTCTCTTAAAAATTCTAAGCAGCGGCGGCAAGTTTGATATATTTTACAATGCTAATTTTTGACTAAATGTTGCAAAGATAATTTTTCGTATTTTTTTATACAACGTTTGGGGCTTCGATTTGTTGAAAATAAAATTAAACATTAATCACTATGAATAATTCAATAATATATAAAGGTGTGAACTCGGGTATATAAATAATAATTACCAATGAATATAATTTCTATAGAAAATTACCATTAAAATGAGCATAGGTATACAATTAAAAAGGGGTCACTATTATTGAAGCTATATTTGAATTTTTATAAAGCATTGATAAATCCATTTTTTTGGGAAAATCAAATTCAAAAATTAACAACGACTTTAATTAGATCATTATTTTTTTCTCAAAATCTTATTTTACCTTTTTGGAAATAAATGAAAAAATTATTTTAATGTTGGAACAAGTTTTTCATTCGTCATTACGTTAAAAAATGGGTGGTCTCACCGATATATAGACGTTTATATTTGTAAGAAAAATTTATTTCTCCAAAAAAATCGTTTTTTTATCTTAAGTTTTTTCTGTACAGTTTTTTTTATAAACGAATTTTGGTATTGAAAGTTTAATAATATTTTTGAAAATCCAACACATATTTTTGTATTTCTAATAGCTTGGATTTATTTTAATTGTCTTTTATCTCAATTTTGCGTACGTACGTTTGAGGTTTAATACATGATTTTAAAACTCTTTACTTTTTGAATATACACATAATGTGAAAGTAATAATGAAATATTTAGAAGTTAAAATTAACTTATGAATGGACTTTTGTAAACACAAACATTTTTGAAAAAGTATCGCATATTGTTTCATTTTATATAAAATAAAGTTATAAATTATTAGAATAGAAGCTCTTACCTATATTATTTTCAGTGTGAACTATTTTAATTAATAACGTAACATATACTTTATGACTCATTTCTCTTTTTGTTGTCACACTAAATTATGGTTATAAATATAAAGAATAGTAACATTTTTCATTAAAACAAAACACAACGTTTATGCTCATTCAACATTAGAAACAGGAGTTTTCAAAGAAAAGAGTTGATAAAAATCGTAAAAAAAGCAATACAATTCATTACTTTCCTGGAATAACGAAAAGCTTTATTGTTAGGAAAAGCTTTATTATTTTTTTAAAAAATAGGCACTATTTTAATATTACTTTTTCAAAAATTCAATAGTTTAAGTGAAAACGGAATTTACAGAATACTAAAATTCGTAAAGTTACATGCACTTTTTTATTTTCAAGGCTAAACCTATTTTTTACTAAAAATAAATAGTTAATATAATTTATAAACTTCCATTTATATGCATTTATAAGCAGTCTGTAAAATACAATTAATAAATTTAACAAAAAACTACCATAAATTTATAAAAAAAAATAAACTCTGATTGCAAGTTATACACAATTTGTGAAAAGTTTAAAAAAATAACTTTTGCGGGTGTTATTCATAAAAAGTAAAGCATAATGCAATTATATTAAATATCGTAATTATTAAATAAAATCATAGCTTCTGAGATAAAGTTACGTTTAGCAAGGTTATAATTATTTTTAAAATCGACCATCTATAAGAAAAAGTATTAAACTTGTAATACTAGAAACTTAAAAAAAATGTTCCTTTTTTCATATTAATAACATTCAATTTACATTTTTTCTAATTTTTGTTAAGATATTTATTAAACATTTAATCTTAGTAAATCTTATCATAGTAAAACTGTAAAGCTTGATGAAACTTTATTGTTAAATATGGTATGGAGAAATTATAGCTTACAGAATTTTTTAATTACATACAAGTTGTTGCTAATTTATCCAATCATAAATCAACAAAATTTTTTTGAAAATGTCTTATAATGAAACTTGTAATTCAGATTTAGAAAAAAGTGCATAATGCAACATTGAAATCATATCAACTATATTTTTATATAAATATGTAATGCAAATTCTGGAAAATTAAATTTTTTTATTTATTTAGTTTAATATTAAACATATTATAAAACATTTTTGTATCTTAAAAACACAAATAGCAAACGAATAACAAACAAAAACATTTTTTATGAAAAACAAATAAATATTTCAAATTTAAATGTGACAAACAAATACATTGTTTTTTATAACTCAGTCCTAAAAACTGCGTGAATCATACGTTTGATGATAAGTAGAAAACTGTTCTTTTTTGAACGGTTCAAAAAAGAGTCCTTTTTTTATTCGTGCAGTTTTTGGGACTAAGTTATAAAAAGTATCGTTCGTAACGAGTGTGAAAAGCATTTTGTAACTCGCGCCAACTTCGGCGCACTCGCCTACAACTCGTAGAAAATATATTGGGCTCGTTTCAAAAATCGCCTTCTTTTCACACTTGTTACGAAATATACTATTATTATAATTAAATATAAATATTATTGCACTTTGTATTTTAATATTTTATTCTACTCCGTTTAGTTAATTTAAATTAAAAAGTAAAAAATGATTTTATATTAAACATTCTTTATCATGTTTGTTGAAAAATATTTGATGTTTAATAACTACTTATCTTCTAAAAAATACATAGTATTGTAAATTTCCCTTATCTAGCAGTGTCCGTATATTAAGCTCAATTTTTTGTGTTTTTCAGAACAAGGATTTTTTTCAAATATTCAAGATCGAATTACTCATGACACAGAAAGATATAAAAATTCAAGGTTACTTGTGATACCGATCTCTACTACAAGAAAAATGCCAGAACTGTGCAAACTTGACCTTGCACTGCTTTTAAACAGGTAAAGTAGATTTTCATTTCAATTATAATTTTTCTTTCGTAAAAAGTACATATATAATATTGTTAACAAAAATTTCTTTTAATAATTTTTTAGCAAACAAATAGATGTTTTACTAAAAGTTACGCAGGCAAGCGCGCATGGAAACCTAATTCTTTGTTTTTTCTCAAAAACTATCAACATTTATTTTATTATGACTTAATACTTGTTTTCTCATACATAATTATAAAACTGTCTACTTTTTATTCTCAGACTATCAAATTTTTCAAAAGAATTTTATTTTTCAATATTACACAGATATAAACATTTTTTTTTAATTTTATAACTTTTTATTTAATTGTCATTAGGAGTCATCCACATCCCGAGTCGAAATTTAAAGCCTCTTTTTATTCTCCTTAATACTGAATGAAAGCTCTGTTACTCCTTAATGAACCTCGACATGCTCTTTTCATTCTCCTATATGCTCTCGAAATACTCTGTCACCCTCCTTTTCACCTCCGCCAAAGTTTCATTAGAAACTTATGACCCTCCTTATGTTACTCCTTAATGAACCTCGACATGCTCTTTTCATTCTCCTATATGCTTTCGAAATACTCTGTCACCCTCCTTTTCACCTCCGCCAAAGTTTCATTAGAAACTTATGACCCTCCTTTTCGCCTTTTTATTCTCTAAATGCTCATTTAGTTCTCTTTTGTCCTTGTTTTCACCCTCCTTTTACCATTTTAAAATACTTCATTGAAATATTGGTGTTTATGTAGCTTATACACGCAGTTTGCAGAATATTCACATAAGGCTTCGTAGCGCAAATGGTTAGTGCGTCAGCGTGTTTCTGCGTAGGTCGAGGGATCGAATCCCCATCAGAGAGAAAATTTTAATTTATAGATTTTA
>WNHD01004576.1:0-11063 GCA_011057455.1 Ganaspis sp. Gsp50 | reverse complement strand
CCCCCCCCCGGCAGACTAGGGACGTACCGCCCCCCAAGTGTCAGACCAATTTTTTTTGTCTTTTTATATCCGAAAGTACATTCTTACCAAATTGAGTTTAAAATTCTACATTGAACCTTTTGAAAATTACATCTTCACCCCCCCGGCAGACTGGAGGCGTACCGCCCCCCAAGTGGCAGACCAATTTTTTTTGTCTTTTTATGTCCGAAACTGCATTCTCACCAAATTTGGTGAGTTTTGAAATTCTACATTGAACCTTTTGAAAACTACATCTTTGTTACGCCCCCCCTCCCCCCTGTACCGCTAGCTGAGTGGCAGACCTGAAAATTTTTTAAAAAGGTGTTAAAAACTGTCGTATTAAGTAATTTTGAAAAGTTTTAAAATAGTACATTTTTTTGTGACGGTAGCTCTCGGACTAATAGAGATATTATAAATAGAGCAGAAAAGGTTCGTTCGAAAGCGTCCGCCTAATAAAAAGAGAAAACTATAGATAGCACCAGTTGATGTCTCTCTTGCGCTGGCACGGATTGAAGAACAGATACTGGCGTTATTCTTCCTTCTCTCTCTCTAATTCGTGCGAGACACTTTCACTTCGCTACCCCCGATACCTTTTCTACTTTATTTATAATATCTCTATGATACTGACAGGCTTGTAAACCTAACAAAAAATACGCGCGAAAATTCAAATAATAGAATTTCACAGCATTACATCATCTTTTCACGTTGATATATTTTTACATTTTCTCTGTTGGATATTGTTGTTTCGTGATTTTTCAATATTCGAAAGTGAATTTAAAACAATGTTTGCAAACATTAAAATTTAGGACATCGATATAAGTGGGTTGAGTATTATAATTTTACTTTGTGATAAGAGATAAATACAACCTTTCTTCTGAAAAATACGCGTAGTAGAAAGAGGCATCCAAGGGGGGTTCGGGGGGCTTGCTTCTAGACGGGGTCAGGGGCAGAGCCCCGGTCAAGGGGTTAGAGAGGCGAAGGCCCCCTAAACAAAAAAAAAAGAAATTAAGAGATTAAAATAAAATAATAAATTCAGGTATCACAGTCGTTTCTTCGTTCAATTTTAGGTGCAAAAGGGGACATTTAATTTTAAATAGGGTATTTTGGAAAGAAGAAAAAAAGACAAATACAAACTTATTTACACAAAAATAAATTTTTGATAACTCCGAAGTATTTTAAAAAATATTTTAAAATCTTTTTATACTTTGTTTAATACTTCAAATACTAATACTCTTAAATACATTGAACTATTTTGAATATGTTTTAATATTTCGAAGTCATTGAAAGTAAAAAAATTCTGTTTAAGTATTTTAATGTAATATGAAGTAAGTATATTTAAATACTTATTCTCAAGTATTCTTTAATGATTTAAAATCTTGCAGTACTTTAAAATATTTTAAAGTATTGGGAAGTATTTGAAAATATTTTAAAGTATTTTAAAGTAGTCTTAAGTATTTTAGAATATTTTGAGGACATTTTAAATAATTTTAAGTTTTTTTAAGTATATTGAAGTACCTATTTTAAAATATTTTAAAACATTGGGAAGTATTTGAAAATATTTTGAAGTTATTTGACGTATTTTTAAATGATTTGAAGTATATATTTTAAAGTACTCGGAAGTATTTTAAATACTTTTTAAATATTTTAGAATCATTTTATACCTTATTTAAAGCTTAAAATACTAATATTTTTAATTTAAAATTAGAATTATTTAATTCTTGATAATTAATTGATTTAAAATAAATTGTAATTTAATTTAAATTTTAAACTAAATTGTAATTTCATTTTTAACTTCTAGTTAAATGGAAATTGTTTATGCTTTTAATAACTATTTATTTTTGTTAGCTTTTAATTTAGATTTAATTAATTTTTAATTTCACGATTATTAATATTTTATAATTTACCGTAAATATTTTTATTGTTTAAAACTATATAGGAATATTTATTATTAAAAAAATTTCAATTTAAATTAAATGTATAGAAATGTATTATTCCGTGCCTATTTTTTGTTCGGATTAGGTTAGTCACGTGGTACGAATATGTACTACCCGTTTCACTTAAGTTATATCTGCTGTCAAGTATATTACGTAGGTTAAAAATAATAGTCTCAGATTAAAAATAAAGCCATCATGGCCTCTTTTTCCCATTTTTAACCCGGTTTTTCGCCCTAACGAGAACAAAAAACCATGTCTACCAGTTGCGCAAAATGAGGTACTTTGATATCGTGTGTAGAGAAGTAACGCCATTCTAGTGCCTGTAGGATAAAAATATTCTTTTTTGTCTTACTAGGGAAGTATTGTTTTCGGTCCGAATTTTGATTTTCTGAAAATAGTCTAAATCAACTCAATTTCATCCAAAAAGCATAAATACGAAGTTTTAGTCCAATGTCCAGATGTATGTATGTGTGTGTGGTCGTTTCTTTGTGGACTCTCTATCTTGAGAACGCTTTGACTGATTTTAATGAAATTTGGCACATTTATTACACGCATAAAAATCAAGAAACAGACACAAGGAATTTTAGAAATAATTAATAAAAAAATTTTGAGATCATTTTTTCTTCAAAATATAAGGTTTGTTAAAGAAAATTTTTTCCCTAAAAAAAAAATAAATTCATCAATGAAAAAATCATATTCTTTGTAACGAGACGAATCGATAGACGTATGCAATGTCTGTATTTGACCAAGAATTGATAGAGTAAGTGACAATTTTGTCTTATGTTTGACATTGAAAATTCGATTTTTTAACATAACTCTTAAAATTTTAATTTTTTAACTACAGTTCCTTTTCGAAAAATTTTTTACATTAAGAAACTAATCAATTGATCTATATGCATAAAGTATATATTTTACTAAGAATTAACAGAATAAATTACAATTTTATCAAATTTTTGACATTTAAATTTGCTTTTTTTATGTAACTTTTAAAATTTAGATGAGTGTAAAATTCGATCCATGGAAGAAAGTAAAATACAAAAAAAAATTTGAATTTTTAGTGTATTTATTGCGTCAATGCGTAAATGCGACATTTCGATAATTAATAAATACACAAAAATTTACCTAAGTATAAAATTCGTTGTTACATAGCACAAAAGAATAAAAATTCTTATTTTTTTATTAAAATTACAAAACGTTTTGATTGTAAGAGCATTTTGTCGAGACTACAGCCAAAATTAATTAAAGTAATTGTATAATGTTATAGGTAGGTAAGTGTCAATGAACCTTGATATAAACAAAGACAATTTAACGAAAACGAAGAAAAGAACAATCACAAATTCAGTCGGTTAATCAGAGGAAAATAAATTTTACTAAGGTACACGGAGAAAATAAATTCATTAAATTTTACCGAAAAGTGCTGTAAAGCTGGGACATATGTGCAAGTTTGATAAAATTTAACTCAAATTTAACAAGAGATGATTGAAAATGCAGTAAAGTTTCAAAATTTAAGGGAATATTTGCAAAAAGAAAAGTAAAATTATTGAAAAGTAAATATTATTAAAAAGAACTTGAAAGTTTCGACCATAATATGTAGAATTTAATGTGCAGCTAGTAGAGTTTGAATTTTAAAAGCGAAAGATTGAATTGTAGTACAGTAAACTGAGGCCTAGACTATGTCTGTATCCCCTCGACCCCGTGCTTACACAGCTTAAATATGCAGTTTTCAGAATATTCGCATACGGGTGTATAGCTTAAATGGATAATGTCGGTATGTTTTAGCGTATGGTCGAGGGATCGAATCCCGTTATCGAGTAGGTTTTAATTTATAAGTTAAAAATTCAGCGGCCTGTCATAGGTAAGAATAATCACATGTACAATTTGAGAATGTGGAGCATAATGCGTGTGAATGCATGACAAATAATGTACCAGAGCAAAGATGAATATTTTCATTCCGCATAATAGTTAAGTAGATAGATAGTTTATTAAAATAAACAATACATTTGAATGGGGCCATTGACCCGTACAAAAGGAGTTCCGAAAATTTCACTCACGTTGATTAAAACCAGACAATACTTCATAAAACCATACAATACAATTCCACAGTACAAACAACACATCTTACAAATTTCTTTAATCTTTTATTTGTCAATTAATAGTTCAATCTTAGCTCCATGATTTCTTTTAACATGTATACGAATTTCTTGTTCGTCGCAATGTCTGTAGATGACAAGACTGTTATCCACGAGTCTATAGGGTCGCTGTCACTGTTGAAATTAAAATATTTCCTTCTTATTTGATTATAAGCGGGGCACTTTGCGAGAATATGAAGTGAATCATCAGGTCCCAGCTTACAAAAAACACACAAATCATGATCGGTGTTAAAGACAAGTTTGTGACCACTGCTAAAATAAATGCTTTGACAATGTTTGTTTAGTAGTCTGTATTGGGCAATTATTCGTTTGAAGAAGATTGGCAAGCGATTAAGCAGATAGTGTTGCGTACTATTTTCGACATTAATAGAAGGAAATATTATCAGACTCTTTGATTCTCCTAAGCAGCGTAGATCATTTAATTTTAAGTAAAGTCTGTGCTTTTCCCTTAAAGTGCCCGCATCGATCACCAAACCCTCGATTGAGGAGCTCAGCCACGCATTATTTGGATCAATTGTATCATAGAATTGTTTAATTTGTAGAAACCAATTATGCTTCACGTCAGTTGGGTTTCGTTGAGCCAGCCGCATGAGTCCCTCAAGACACTGTCTTGGGTACCGAGACTCATTCATATTATTTATTTTATTTAACCAAGACAGTGTCATTCGAAAAATATTGTGACTCAGCGGCAGGCGTCCGGCCTCCAACCGTACCGCATAATTAGGGGTATTTGTAGGTAAATGTAACAATTTTTTAAAAAACGTTAGCTGGACCCTCTCAATCAACCCCAGGTAGCAGACCCCCCAAATCTGTGCACAGTATAGCAATGAGCTCAAACAAAGAGAATCAAAAAGCCTATCGTACGTTTTCCATGAATCTGCTTTAGATTTATTTATTATATTAAGTGAGGCACCTACGGCAGTATTGGCGGAACTTATAAAATATTTCGTAGCCGACAAAAAATACATATTTCCGAAGAAAGGAACACCAAGATATGTGTATCTATCCACTACTTCTATTTTTTCGTTACCATATTTAAAAAATGTATAGCTTGGATTTTTATTACAGTTCTTTGCAAAAACTACTATTTTTGTTTTATCGGTATTCACGCACAATCCTTTTTTTCTTGCATACTCTCTCAGCGCGGACAATTTTTTACTCATTTCAATAGGGGAATCCGCCACCAAAGTCATGTCATCAGCGTATTCCATCGAGACCACATCAGTCTCTTTATTTATGGGAAGGCCCCTGCAGCCCTGTTCGCGTAAATGATCACCAAAGTCACTTATATAAAGTGAGAACTGAAGAGAGCTAAGGACCTCGCCTTGTAAGACCCCACGAGTAACCTTGACATGCTCAGTCATGCCCCTATCAGTTTTGATGCATACCTTTGCCTTACTGTAAAATTCGCGGATAATATTTAGAATTTTTGAACTCACTCCTAATTCGTGAAGTCTGCGCCACAGAAGGTCGTGCTGCACCGAATCAAAAGCGCCCTTAAAATCCACGAAAGCCACATAGACAACGGTGCCCGGATGTTCAAGACGGATCTGTATCAAGGACATCAGAACAAATACATTGTCCAAGCAGCTCCTCCCCCTCCTAAAACCTGACTGCGACTCCGGTAAAAGACCACCCTCAGATGCCCAGATAGAAAGACGATTATTTATAATTTGCGTAAATATCTTCACTATACAATTTACAAGAGTAATTGGTCTATAGTTAGTAGGATTATCAGGATCCCCCTTCTTAAAAAGCATTGACATTGTTAGCTGACCCCACGAATCAGGAATGGTTTCACTAGTCATAATTTTGTTAAAAAGGAGCTCCAAAAAACCAAGCCAATTACAAGGCAATCTCTTATAAAAATCATAACCGACAAGATCCGAGCCAGCGGCCTTCCCACTTTTACATTTCGCGATACTCTTTTTTATTTCAGAAATAGTGATGTGACCATCCAAGAATGGATTAAGCACGACATTAAATGCAGGAATTTCGGTTATAATTGTGGGGTACATTGTGTTCAGAAAGGAGGACCAAACCTCCAAACCAATCTCACATCTCGTAGAACATTTCTTTTGACGAAAGTTATTAATGGAGCCCCAGAACTCTCTAGAGTTATTTACATTGGCCATTGTATCAATCGATTTTTTAATAAAGGCTTCTTTTTTTAAAGTTAAGAGTTTTTTGTATTCCTTTTTTGTTTCTAAATATATAAACCTCGTGTTTTCTGAAAAATTGGTTTCTTTATAGAGTGCTAGAGCTTCACCAACTGTCCTTTGCGCATTTTTACAATCCATATCAAACCAAGCATTGCGACCGGATTTCCTATTATTTCTCATACACCGCATCATTCCCAGACCCTCAGCAGTTCCAACTAAAAGATCTATGAACGAGTCATTAAGTAGATTAACATCTTCTTGGAAGAACATTAATTCATCTTTATCGGTCAAAATGTTGAAAAACTCGGATGATTTTTGAACATCGAATACCAGTTTTATGTTTTTTGTTTTCCCGGTTTTTTTTACTAGTAATTAGACGAGAGGGGTGTAATATGTTCACTAAGACAGGAAAATGATCAGATAAGGTCACAATTGGAACTACCTCAAGGTCAGAGAACAGACCCAATCCACCACGCGAGCAAAAAACCAAATCGATTACACTCGATCCCATAGGACCCACATAGGTGTGTCTAGCAGGAGCATCGCTAAGAGTTCTACCGTTCAATAATATAAATTCATTACTCTCCATGAAATCAACAAGTAATTTTCCTCTTTTATTATTAACAACGTCAAGGGAGGATCGTTCATGACTGAAGAGGTGATTCTGAGACAGAACCGCAGGATCCAGCTGATTCAGTCCAGCCACCCGACAGTTAAAGTCCCCTCCAATGATGATAGGTTCATTATAAAACTCCCGCGTGACACGACCAAGACTATCCTCAAGCATCGATAAGGAGTTCTCGAGTGCGCTAGTTGGCGAAAAATATACCACACTCAATATAAAACTAAAATTATTGTGCTTAATTCTTACAATAATAAAGTCATTTAAAATTACAATTGGATCTGTTTTATATACCTTTTTATTATACGAAACCAAAATTCCCCCCTTAGCTCTGCCAGAAGCAGCACATTTCAAAGCCGGTGCACATACAGTCTGCAAATCTTGGGCCATACCTGCAAGGCTCAGTGTTGTCGAGATGTTCCATGTTTCACCAATACACAAGATGTCCCCCTCTCTCAGTAAAGGTCCGATATCCGCAACGTTTCTCAGTCCGTAGGAGTTCCAGAAAATTAGTCTACTGCCAGCTTTCGTTTGTCGATTCGTCGATTCACAATTCTGGCGGTTTGATTGCTAGGTGTTGTGAGTTGTCCCCTCTTCAATATCCATTCCATGCTCTTCATGCGGTGCCGCATTCTCAGCTGGTTCTTGTGTCGATTGCTTTTCAGTGTTTGAACGTAAAGTTCGTTGTGTCAGAAATGAATCTGTTATTTTTTTATTTTTAGCAATGTCTTTTAAAAGAGATTTCTTTGGACGTTTTATCCCATTTCTTGGCGTTTCAGCATTAGAAGTTGATATTTCTTGATTATTTTGTGTTAAATTTGACATATTGTTGTCATCTGGCGTTTGTTTTGATTTTGCAATGATTTCTTCCGAATCAACAATCCTGCCGTCAATTAGCAGTTTGTTTCCTCTAATCAATACATTTTTCCCCAATTCTCTGAGTTTGAGTGCGTGAGTAACTAATATTTTCCTTTCCTCTCTTTCCTTTTTACTTCGGTCATAAGAGATAGAAAGCTTCAAGTCACGAAGCTCTTGAACTTTTCCAAAGACAAGTTTAACCCAGCGAGGGGAAATAAATTTAACAATGACTGGCCGACTGCCTTTAACTTTGCCCAATCTAAAGGTATCATAGATGGCCACATCTGGGATTTGCAACTTTACTTTTTTAAAAAGGTTTAAAATGGAAAGTGTAAGGTCTTGATTTATATCGTCACCATCTTCGAGGTTGTATAGGATTAAGTTTCTTGCACGTGCGGATTGCTGTAAGGAAACAAGCTCTGCTCCCATAGTATCAACTTTTTCGTAAAGGTTTTTACATGTGTTTGCTGTTAGTTTATTGTCTTCACGCAATGTGCAAACATCCTTTCGAAGTTCTTCATGAGATTTTGTCAATTTATCAATGCTATCTGTAAGCCTGTTTACCGCCTTGAGAATAACACTGTCATTGTCGTCAGCCATTTTGAAATTTGGTTGTGATCGCAAGTAATGAAATATCCTCAACAGAGTCAAAGTGGGCACTCACTGCACAGTTTCACAGTTAGAATAAAATATTCTGCACATCCATGTTACACCCACTACACGCACCAAAAGAGAACAGGACAGCACGACTTTTAATGCTCATAAAATAAAATTATCCGGGAAAAAGAGTTTGCTTGTTAGTTTCGAACATTTACGTATAGAGCAACTATCAAAACACGTCCGATCTGTTTGAAGGTTCAGACGGAACTCCCCATTCCGCATAATACATTCAGTTTACTGCACCAAATTGTAAAATTTAGCCTTTGAATTTTAAGTTTACTTCACTCAAATTTGAAACTTGACTGAAATGACACTATGTCCTCACTTTTCTGAAATAAGGTCAGTAAAGATTACTGCATTTCTTTTCTCCGTGTACAAAATATCGGATTTTTGGTTAATAGTAAATTTGTCACTTTTTATATAAAGCATTTCCGAAGAAAGTCGTTTTTTATAATCACTTTCCCGATCAAGAACATTGGCATTGTCCCAATTAAGGGGTTACATGGGTTTTAAAGGACAAAAAAAGCACATTTTTTCTCAATTTTTTTATCAAAGGGAGTAAATATAATTAGTTACATGTTTAAGGACAATATTTTTAAAAATTGTCGAATTCGACTGAAATTTATCACTTGGAGGTTTTTGGGGTTACTAATTTGTAATCGAAATATGGTTTTTTAAATTTTAAAATGGCCGATTCAATAATCCTCGAAAACTGACTTTACACATTATTTTCTTTAATGGAAATTAGAAAGAGAAAAATTTTATTTACTTACATTGAATCATCAATTCCAGCTCCATAAAGTAAAGTTCCTGCTGCAGTTGCAATGTCCAGGGCATCCTTTTGTTCTTGCCTTAAACGAATGCTTGCTTCTCGTGTTTGAGCATTTGCTTTTTTCTCCGCAAGAAGTATTCGATGTCTGTCTTCTTTCTCGGTGTACTCATGACTGTCATGGCCAAGTTTTACATCCAAACTGTGTAATATCAGTAACAAAGCTAAGTTTCCTTCGTTAAAAGTGGAAGCAGCGACTAATGCAGCAATCTCAACTATTTTTGAACCAGCAGGAAGTATTTTTGGAGTGATTTTCCAAATTAGTTGATTCAAACTTTCATTGTTATTTTGTGTAAAGCCGCCAAGACATCATTCTAGAAGCACATTCTTGCTTAGGTCTTCATAAATAGGCTTAATAACTGATAAAACATCATTTGGCAATGGAGCGTAATCATGCTTAAATGATGAAAGAGTTTTAGTGGCTTTAGCACGCTGCCAGGAGCACCATGAGTCAGATCCAGTGGGGCACTTTCCATGTTTTGGATTTTTGTCCTTAGAACTGTAATGGAAAAAAGTTGCCCATATAGCTTCTTTCATTTTTTGCACCGAATCACAATTCCGTCTTATGGCCAGTCCGTAATATACAGTTAATTTGTCAATTAATTTTCCGGTTAACTTGCCTTTGCCAGAAAGAGTTTTTTTCCACATTTTTTTACCTTTTTTTGTTATTTCTTCAACAGTTTTTTTGACCAATTCACGTAAACGGGTGACCATTCGCTTTTGGACGTGTCCTATACATTCTTTTTTGTTTATTTTTACATTTTCCCCATAAGGTTTAGAATCAACAACACCGGAATATGTTTTCGAATCTCCGTCTCCAATATAGTTGACGTACCTTAAACCGTATTTTTCAAACGAACGTTTAAACATTTCAATAATAGATGACACTTTCATATTACTAGCTGGTCCTTGGTGATTGGCACTGCATTCGTTCTTTTCTAAATGATCTTCATACCACTCTTCAAATTCTGCTGCATTTAAATTCTGTTTCCAAGTCTCGCACGATTTGCAATAGGAGCTTTTCATGAAAACATCCAAAACTTTTCCCGAGTAATATCCAATTAGCGAAGCCACACCGTATAAGGAAGAAAACCCACGTTTCTTTCAAGTGCCATCACCTGATACAGGGATATTTGTTGTATCTTCAACCCCATTTTCTTGACAGGTCAAGTCCTTTTCTTCTTTTGCTGCTGCGGAAAATAGTGTCTCAGCAACCGATGTTACACATTCATGGATTTTTTTAATATAAAAGTCGTATGTGGATTGGTTTAAGAAGGAAGAACTCAAATCCATTAAAGCACAATACTTTTTGCATCCAGCAAGACCTAAACCTAATATTCTCATTATGAAAATAAATCTACGATTTCTTTCGTAGGACTTAACTACTTTTCGACAAGACGAAATATAATTAGGTTTACATTCTTCACATTTTACGGCAATTTTAAAACCAAGACCCGATTTTGCACATTGTTCAAATTTAACTTTTCCATCACACACTTTTTCTTCTCCATTTTTATGCACAATGTTAGAACACTTAACAAAAGTACTAAGCGTTGAAAAAACTAAAAAGAAGTCAATAATTCCATATTGAAGAGTAGTGTCCTTCGGCACATCCTTTTTATTAGGGTTTCGGGGCCGAGACCCTTATAGTTTCACTACGGCGTCCGTCCGTCCGTCCGTCGTACGGCCGAATTCTGAGGAGGCGCTTCAGAGGCTCGGCTTAAGCTCTATAGGCTCTGGAGAGGCTCCCTAGAGGTTCTGGAAAGGCTCCCTAGAGGCTCTGGAGAGGCTCCCTAGAGGTTCTGGAGAGGCTCCCTAGAGATTCTGGAG
>WNHD01004575.1:0-11063 GCA_011057455.1 Ganaspis sp. Gsp50 | reverse complement strand
ATGATAATAATAATAATAATAATAATGATAATAATAATAATAATAATAATAATAATAATGATAATAATAATAATAATAATAATAATAGTAATAATAATAATTATTATTATTATTATTATTATTGTTCATTAAAATAATTATATAAATATATTCTTTTGTTTAATTATTAATTTCTTTACGTTAATTTACAAAATTTGTGAAGCAATTTAAGATGATATTTTCAGAGTCATGATACAACGTTTAACAATAATAATGAATTAAAATTCAAGATAATTTGACGATAAATGCGATTCGAACACTATATTGAAGTAATTTAATCGAAGTAAACATGCAATCGCGAGCGAGACACGATTTAAGGAACCATTAAAATGAAGACGCCTATCAGTTTTATTCAACAATTAATATTCGCAAATTACATCTTCGTTATGAGGCTACTACTATTTTTTTATTCTATGAGATAATAAATCAATTTAATTTTTTAAAATATCCTAAAAAACTGTATCATTTGTCTTATTAAATTATTTTACTCTACTATAATTAAGATATTTGTTGCGGGACAGTTCCTCTCAAAAGTAAATTCTAGAAATTCAATGTATTTTTCAAAAAATAAATAAATGGAAATAAATTCATTTTATTGTTTTATTGTTTAATAATTATAACTTAATTAATTATAACTTAATTAATTATAACTAAATTGACCTAATATAATATTTTCGTGTTTCCTAAGTTAGCATTAATGAAATTAAATTACCTTTAATTAAAAGTATTAAAACGAATATCATTTCTCAGAATAACATTTACGAGTATCTTTACGAATTCATTTACGAATTCATTTACGAATTCATTTACGAATTCTCTATTTATACAAATTTCAAACTTTATTTCTTCTTGCAATTTTTTTATTACTCTCTAAAAATCTCCTTTTCTCAATTTCGATAGTGTTAATTTTTGGCACTGACTGTCACGAGAAAACTACCTTAAATACAAGTTTCTGCATAATAAAAATTCACCCGGGCCTTGATTTTATGAACCTTGGTAATTTAAATTTTATATTTTAAATTAAGTTAAATTTATAACCATTATAACATAAAGCCATTATAACAAAAAGTCATTACAGCCGGTTCGGGCATTGAAATTCATTCTTTCAAACAATCCCAATGAAAATTACTTAAAATGAACAAAGAATCCTTTGTTTAGAAATCTAATCAACTGTCATTAGAATGAATTTCTATAATTGCACAATAATCTGTAAAAATCGAAAAAGGGAAAATAAAAAATTGTAATATTTTTAATGAGGCGAATGTTAGTGGCAACGTAGCCAGATGTGCCAAACGAAAGGGTTATCTATTTTTGATTTCCAATGGCTACCCCTCAAAGGGGTTATCGCGGATACACTCATGCATTTTATATACAAGATATTTTCGTCTTATAAAAGGGGACATTGGTCTGGTACCATTCCAGTATTTTATTATTCCCCGTACTTTAAAAATGCTCGTTCGTAAGTTTTACGTTTCTGGATTATTTTGCCATTTTAATTGCATTTTTTTCTTATTATTCACGGAACTCGGATATTGATTAAAAGTGTGAACAATTTCGCAAGGAAACGAAAAGTCAAATATCCAGATGGAATTCTTTCATCTCTTCGGCTGTTACTTTTAAAAGTTTTTTTCCTTTTTTTTAGAAAAGTGCAAATTGATATTAAATATTTATAATTGTAAATTTACACATTGAAAAACAAATTTCAAGAAATAAAATTAATTTTAAAAATTGGAAAATGATTTAAAATAAGAAAAAACAATCTAAATAATTATAATAATTGAACGAAATAAAATTGTTTTCGTGTATGAAATTTTATAATAAAAATTGTGCATAAAATTGTATTTGGAAAATTAGATATATTTTTTACAATTTTTAGAAAAATGGAAATAAAGATTGAAATATAAAACATTGAAGTAATAAATAAAATAAGTAATAAATAAAATAAGTAATAAATAAAATAAGTAATAAATAAAATATGTAATAAATAAAATAAGTAATAAATAAAATAAGCAATAAAATGTTGAAACACGCAACAAGATATTTTTCAGTATGAGCGAAATGTTTTTCTAGAATGACTATACTGAAATATTTAACTGCGAAAGACTTTAGCTATTTTAGTTTACCTTTTGCTGTATCAAAAAAAGTACTTTTTGCTTAGATAGAAAAATTGAAAATTAAATGTTTAAGTAAAACGAAAGTTAAAAATAAAAATTGAAATAAATGCACTTCAATACTAAAAAAATTAATTGCAGTGGAAAGTTTTTATTAGGCTAATTTTTATGCCTCTACAACATTAATTTTGAAATTTGAATTCGAAATTTCATGTAGAACTTTTCTAGAGCGTAAAATAATTATTATTAATATTTATTCGTTTAGGTTTGGTGATAATGCAGAATAAAATTCCAGGTTAGTAATAAATTTTATTCCCCATTTGGTTTTAAAAATTCATCTTTATTAAGAAGCTTCATATTCACTATTACTAAATTAACGAATTGTTTTAAAAAACCAAAGAGAAAATTATGAAATAATAATAAGAATTATATTACAATAATTATATTGTTATTTTATATAACAATAGTAATATTAATACATTAATAAAATATATTTAAAACAATGAAAAATGAAAATAAAAATAAAAATAATCCATGATGGAAAATAATTAGCTAATATAGAAATTAAATAAACCAAAACTATAAATTAACGAAAAAATGAATTACTGAACTGTTATAATTATAATTATAAAATTATTAGTTAATTAAAAAATAATTCAAAGTTTGAAATGAAAATATTTTAAAAAATAACAAATGGGTTAGTTAATTAATCACTTCAGCATTCAATAATTTAATAATTAAGTTAATTAATCGATTACTAAAACAAAAAAAAAGAGCCTATGTATTAACAAATTTTGATTTTAGGGTCTATTCTTCATCACCCGCAATTGAGATGATGGGAAGAAATTAAAATCCATGCTATATGAATCGCTGAAGAATCTACAAGGATAGCAAATTTTAGGAAAATTTGCTTCTCTATTTCAAGATGAACTTGAAGCTGATATTTAGGTGTTTACTCTTCAAAAAAAGGTAGGTAACGACTGATGGGAACACCTGAATTTTAAATTAATGTTCTCTTTGGTTGTTACCACCAGCATATTTCATGGACCAGGTCATCTTTTCTTTGAAGATGAAGCAAAATTAAATTCGCTGCAAACACCTTGAAAAGAAAACAATCTGCAGTTTTTTCAAAATCAATTCTACTTGATGGAAATCACTCTTGGAAAATACGAAGGTACTTTTGGAAAATATTTACAGATTTGTTTTTCATCTAACGTTTTTTAAATAAACTTTTCGCGATATTAAAAAAAATTAATTAATTTATCTATCACCTTTAGGAAGAGATCAACATCTTTAAACTTCAACTTCCAGTGTATCAAAGTTTAAAACATCCTGTCTACTATAAATGAGATGCAAAATACACATTCTGTAAAAAATCAAAGTTTTATTTTCATTAAACAACAATTTTCTAAAAAATATCTTTCTCATCTTGTATTTCCTTCTCACTCTACATTTCTTTTATGATTTTTTTCTTCTTTAAAGAAGCTAGTAGATTTTTACAATTCGTATTTCTTCTACTTTTTGGATTTCTTTTAATTTTTGTTTTTTTTTCTACTTTTTGTTTTTTTTCTACTTTTTGTATTTTTCCACTTTTTGTATCTTTTCAATTTTACGTCTTTCATCTACTTTTTGTGTCTCTTTTACTTTCTGACTTCTCCCCGTTTGGTATTTCTTCCTTTTTTGTGTATTTCTTCATTTGTTCCGTTTCTTCCATTTTTTGTGTAAATCTTCAATTTTTTGTATGAATCTTCAATTTTTTGGGTACATCTTCAATTTTTTGCATTTCTTAACTTTTCGATTGTCGGCGATGAAATTATAAGAATCAGAGTTTGAAACTATTAGGCTGCTTTGTATTATTTCGAAGATAATCGATGTATGAAGATATCAAATCATCCATTTTGTAGCCGAGTCCGGTCTCGCATAGTATTTTTTTACCCTTCATGAAATTGCCAATAGTCATATGAAAATATGTATTTCCAGAAGACCAGTTTGACAATTCCGTAAAATTATACGTCGCAAGAATGTCTTTCGTTCGGGGATCAATTATGCTTATTCCATTCCGATTAACAGCTATTAAAACCAATTCTGGAAAACTTGGCTCCGTCGTTTGCTTTACTTCGAAAAAGGCTGATCCAAATGTCGGCCACTGGTAAATGTGCTGAAGAAATTGTCGTTTCGCTTCACTTTCCGTCATTCCTGAAAGAATATTAACGATAAACATTTAAGAATAAACATTTAACAATAAACATTTAACAATAAACCTTTAACAATAAACATTTAACAATAAACATTTAACAATAATCATTTATTAACAATAATCATCACCCAGAGAAAAGAATTATTTGAATTCAATATAATTTATTTGAAACAAATATCAGTATATTTGTCTCAGAACCAATTAAATTATTTATTTGTTTTAAATAAATTTTTTATTTGTCAGAAATAAATTTTTTATTTGTCAGAAATAAAATTTTCATTTGAATCAAATAAATTTTATTTGGAACAAATAAATAAGTTAGTTGGTTCTGAGACAAATATACCATTTCTCTGGGTGATTTAACAATAAACATTTAATAATAAACATTTAACAATAAACATTGAAAGAATAAACGCATTCACTTCCGTAAAATAAATGAATCAGTTTGAAAAATACAAATTTGAAAGTATGTAGAATTAAAATGATTAATAAGCGTTCGATGCAATAACCGCCTCGTGAATTGGAATAATTTTAGCCAGGTACTGTTTATAAAAAAAATTGCGTGTGGGTCCAGAGGAAGTTATTGCACGCGGTTATTGTGTTACATAAATTATGATGTGGTTGTTGAAGTTGCGTAAAAAATATTATGTAAATAAAATTTGAAAATTTGAAATTGCTTTGAATTATACAATTACGTAAAATGAATGAATTAAATAAGTATATAAATAATACAAATGAAGATTGTTCATTCCAATTTATCAATTTTATTGAAAGGAGAACAAATTATTGATTAAGCTATTAAATAAGTGTTTCATTCATTATATAAAAGGTGGATAAAAACGGAATTAATAAACGAAAAATACCAAAATGAATAAAATGTAAAAAAAGTGGAAATAATAAATAAAATTATAAATAAATAAAAGTAACAATAAATAAAAAATAGTAATAATGAATGAACAAATAGAAATAATAAATTAGCGAATAGTAATAATAAATAATAAATTATTTCCCACGGAAAAAAATATTATAGAAAGAAGAGATGAAAAAATGCGAAAATTGATATTTTTCTTACCAGATTGTTGATTATAAGCTGATATGATTTGTTTCTTCCAATCATTTGAGCTCATTAAATTAATGATATCAGGAGGAATATACTCTCGAAGTTTATGTCTGAAACAGAGTTGATTACGGATTTTGAAATATTGCCAAATTAACAGTTAAAATAAAACTAATCATGTTTCTTAATTAGTTTATTAATGTCAGTTGAAAATTAATTTCTTTATATTTCTTTATATTTCTTTATTCTATTTATTGTATTTATTCTATTTATTGTATTTATTGTATTTATTTTATTTATTGTATTTATTTCATTTATTATATTCATTTTTTATTTTTTTTATTTTACTTTTTTTTATTTTTTTTATTCTATTTATTTTATTTTTTGTATTTATTTTATTTATTGTATTTATTTCATTTATTGTATTCATTTTTTGTATTTTTTGTATTTTACTTTTTTTATTTTTTTTATTCTATTTTTTATTTTATTTTTTTGTATTTATTTTATTTATTGTACTTATTCCCTTTATTCCATTTATTAATTTACATTTTTTCACATATTCCTCAAACTTTTATTAATTCCCTTATAAATTTTATCAATATAATGCTTTCGCAGATTCTTACAAACAAATTTCAAATTGAAAAAATCTTACATTATTTCTGTGAGTTCAGCTTTGTTGTCGCCATATTTGCTTCGATAAATCAATGCACCTAGTTTAATTGCATCATATTTGCTGCATTTGTGATAGCCTCGTAAAAGTTTAGGCAACTCTTGATGAAAATAGAAAATTGAATCGGCATTTTCATCTCTGCCAGGTACCGCATTGATCCAGAGTTTTTTCATGAAGAAAATTTGATATTGAGCTTGAACTGGTCCAACATTATTGGGCCTTGACCTCTTTACCCACTCCACGAGTTCGTGCACAAAATCGAAGAAGAAATAATAAAGTGGCACTGAGAAGAACTTGTCAGCAATTTTCACAAAAAGACTGAATCCATCGGAACCTTTGAGGCGAAGATTTGATACTATGTCTTCACAAACGTCAGCCGCTCTCGTTGAGGAATGAATCTTTTTAATTGATATATAAATATTTATTTATTAAAGAGTTACTTATATGTGAAGTTATTTATTGCGTGAAGTTTCTTATTCTGTGAAGATACTTATTCTATGAGTTATTTGCTTCAAGAAGTTATTTGCTTCAAGAAGTTATTCATTATATGAAATTATTTATTCTATGAAGATTTTTATTTTATGAAGTTATTTACTCAAAGAAGTTGTTATTTATACTTAAAGAAGTTATTTATACTTATAAAGAAGTTATTTATACTCAAAGAAGTTATTTACACTTAAAGAAGTTATTTATACTTAAAGAAGCTACTTATACTTAAAGAAGTTATGTGACCGCGGGAAGATTGTGTTAATGAAATAAAATAAAATATAAAATAAAATTTGCTCAAACAAGTTATTTACTCAAAGGAGTTAATTATATGAAGTTCTTGTTAAAAGAAGGTTCAAATATGAAGTTATTCACTAAAAGAAGTTTAATGTTTGATTGATTAAGAAAAGTTTCAAATGTAAAGTTTATTAGTCCTTTGTTAAAGATAATTAAAAGAGAGATTGATAATTACCTCTATAGCTTCATCGGAATCATCAGGAAAATAGACCTTATGGTAAATGTGTAAGCTTTTAAATCGTATGGCCTCTACTTCCAGTAAATAAGGAGGATACTTTCTATTTCCGGTTTTCATGGTCCTGTCCAATCGATTTAAACAATCGGCTGCTAAAATACTGGTCCTGGTTGTCAAGAACTGAACAATTTCCTTATGCAAATTTGGATTGCAGGACATGACACCTGTAGCTAGCCATAACAATTCCCAACCTCGTTCTTCACTCAATCGGATTCGATTGTCAGTTATTTGCCTCATAATCTGACAATAAACTTCATCCCGAAGAAGCGGCTGTAAATAAATCCAATTAGGGTCAAAAACTTTTTTTTAATTTGGTTATAATCTTCACTAATTTTTTAGTTGAATATACATTTACAATTTTTCTTATTATAATTATATAATTATATAATTATATAAATTATATAATTATATAATTTTTATTATAATATTAGGATCTTTATTAATTTTAGAATCTGTAAATCTTAAAATTAGCTGAATCTTTATTATAAATGTTAATACTGCCTGAATTTTTATTCATCTATTATTTAGATGACTTTGGGAACATAGATAAATATTTATTCATATAATTAAATATAGATGGATTATATTAAATGTTTTAATTATATTAATTTAATTTGTTTTAATTATATTAAATTCTAATGCAGTTAGATTAGCACTACTTGATCTGATTAATTAGATTCATCCTGCTCCATGCGACTTTTTATAGACTATTATTCATGTGATCCAGAACCATTTCATTACACTCTTAGTTTTGAATCAGTTAAATTTGACTGATAAAATAAAGAAAACTAAGCCACTGAGAATCAGTCAATATTGACTGAGAAACAGTGACATTTCACTGATTCATATTTAGAGTGTAGGTACAGTTACTTAATAAATTGTATACAAACATTCTAAATATCACTAAATATGAATCAAACATTTTGCCTAATTTAGGAGAATCTTGTCAAATTATTTTAAATAATTTGACATAATACATCTAATAGATGTATTCTATTAAATTATTTAGCTCTGAATTTTTTGATTACAAATTAACTTACAATCGTATTGCATTTTGTATTTAAAAGTAATTCAAATGAAATACAAACCTCTTCAAGGGCAGGTCGAAAGATTTGATCAGTGTACTCGGTTCCATTTTTCGGACGGTTACTAGGAAGATCTCCCATGTATTTTAAGATATTAGAAAATATGTTAACAGCATGTTGAGCAAGCTCATTCTGCTCCACGAGTTTTGCAAGAAGTGGAGCCTTAATCGGTTCTCTAGTGTGTTTCCACAAAGTTTCTGATGCAGTTCGTTTTGCCGCTGAGATGCTGGATCCTCTGGAGATTGTAATGTTGATCCCTGGGCGGAAGTGCTCTGCTGCATATTTTTTTAAAGTGTACTGAGATGATTTCGATTTTGCTTGTTTAGACTCTTTAAGCGGGTAAGCTTTTCCCGTAAAGTCCGCTTTGAAAATTTCCTAACAAGAAAGAAAGATATTCAATAAACGAGAAAAATTTAGCCTTCTGTAAAAAATGTGAGTTAATGACTGACGGAGTTGAGAGTTAGAATTTCCTGCGAGTTAAAAATCAACTCAAAACGGAGTTAAACTATCGAGTTACGGAGTTGGAGCCGAGTTGGATCGCTTCGAAAATCTTCGGCTAAGTCCGATACATGTACACAGCTGTTTATGATTGTTCTAAATCTTGAAAAATTACTTGTTTAGTTGTTTATGTCGTTTCCGTTCAATAAAATATTGAAATGCATCATTAATATTAAAAAAGATTGTATATATATGTTCAATTTATGTAATGAGAAGATATATTTTTAATACAACCTAAAAATACTTGGTACCAAAACACAAGTTACACTGGAGAAAAAATTTATTTGATTCAAATAACCATTTACTTGTCTATTATCAAATAAATATTTATTTGAACAAAGTAATTATTATTTGAGTCCAATAAACAATATTAGATTCAAATACAGAAATAATTGATCCAAATGCCATTTATTGGATTCAAATAATAATTACTTGGTTTAAATAAATATTTATTTAATAATAGACAAGTAAATGGTTATTTGAATCAAATAAATTTTTTTTTCAGTGTACGAAGTTAGAATCTAACCCTTTTTCCAACTCCGTTTGTCTTTAACTCTAAACGGTGGGACTTTTATAGAATCCGTGACGGAGTTCAATTTCAACTCCTTTTTTTTACAGTGTATAGTTTGACACTTTAAAAATGAAAGCTTACTGAGAATACTATGCAGTTTGAATAACTGGAATTCCGGATAGGTCTAATTTATCCTTTTCTTGCGGTTAGTTTAACCAGAATTTCTGTTATATTGAACTAGAATTCTGGCGAAACTGACCGGAGAAAAATGTTAAATGAGGTTTATACCTATAATTCAGTTAAAATTTTGTTCATAATTTGAATTGTAATTATTGAAGTTAATCTTTCAAGTTTCACATTTACTATAAATCTTGAAAAATTCGAAATATTAATAAATAATAGTTTGTGAATTTCCGCAAAAATAGTTTGTTTGATCACAAACTATTTTTGTTGTTTCGTTTAGACTCACAATAATTGCTGGAGTAGGTTTCGTCATTGTTGGAAGGACGTACACACAGTCAGCTGGAAAATCACCTTTCATACCAGATTTTTCGCCATAACCCCAGACTGAATTCATTATAGTATGTCCATTACAATCACCTGCAAGTTTTATCAAATCTCCTCTTTGCATTGGAAGGAAGGATTCAGTTTCACCTGCTGGATTTTTAATTTCAATTAAATTATTCATTCCAAAAGTTTAGATATCAATGATACATTTTGCTTTGTTTTGCTTCTAGATGGAATTATGAACATTTAATTGTTGTATGTGACTTTTGTTGTTTAATTGTCCAATTGTTGAAATTATTGTTTTTTAATTGTTATAATTGTTGTATTTTTATCATCATTTAGCATAAAAATAAAATTTTATCATAAAAACTTCGCATCGATTATCCATTGATTGATCTTTTAGTTTTACTGTCGTAATTACCAGTGTCACAATTGAGAAATTTAAAATTGCTGTTAAATTAAAATAATTAAACTAAATTGAATTTTACCATAGTTCATGTAATCTTGGGTTGCTACAACGTACAGTGATTTTTCTTTTAGACCATCGATGAGGAAATTAATTAAAGATGCAAGATCTTCAGCTTCCGAACTTAAAAATACATATTCATCTCTTTGGATGGTGGACAGTATAAAATTGTGAATAAAAGCATTGTTGATTCTGAAAATCGAAATTCCTTTGAAAATCATTTTTTAAAAACATGTACAAAATAGCAGTTTATTTTAAAATTGAGAACTATTAGTTCTAAATAGGTATAATAATCGTATAAAAATAGTAACGTAAGGAGAATTGATTACAAATTAATTATTGTGATCATTATAGATAATAATTCATTGTAATTTATAAATGATTGTTTGTACTACTTGCATTATTCATATTATTTGCATCGAGGGGTCGTCAACTAAGGTATTCTTCGTACACTTGCTTGATATTTTCGAATATTCTGTAGATATTCTCATATTCAATATTCTCAGTATTCGAAAGAACTGTTCAAATAATATTCCAGAATATATAAAAATATTCAGTATTAGTCTGAAGTATTCTTAAATATTCTTAGATATTCTGGAGTACTCTCTAATAGACTCAATCTTTTTATAAATATGGGGATACCAGTCGTTTTTTCGTTCAATTTTAGGTGCAAAAGGGGATTTTCAATTTTAAGAAAGGGGATTTTCTTCCATAAAAAGGGAATTTTGAAATGAAGAAAAAAAAGAATAACACAGTAATATTCAAAAATTTTAAAAACGTTAATTAGTCACTTGCTATTAATTTAAAAATACAAAATTGATTTCCTTTCAATCAATAAGTTTCCCATGATCTCCATGAGGAAAGTAGAAAAATATTTCCATTATATTTTGCAGGTGTGCGTGTG
>WNHD01004574.1:0-13385 GCA_011057455.1 Ganaspis sp. Gsp50 | reverse complement strand
GACCATAAAAGCGGACATAAATAGTGTTTCAAATTCGCGGCCCTATTAAGGGTCATATTTATGGTCCTATATTTAAGGTCGTTTTTACGGTCGCATTTACGGTCAATTTTTTTCAATAGGGTTTTCTGATAATTCGTTAAAAAGTCGGGTTATGGTCACTTGTTTCAAATTTTATTTTCATTTTATAATTTTCTACTGCTGATATCAAGAAAAGTGTCAACACAGAGTTTTTAAATTTTTTTTATAATTAATCCTATGAGATGCATTTTATTTTTTGTTAATAAACATAGAGCGTTACACTTTTTAATGACAGTCATTCATTAGAATCCAGGCCCTGGAGGGGTTTCATGCTACAAAAACTATATTACAGAATATCCTTCTTTTAGTGTAATTTACGATTATAGACCTTTTCATTTTCATTCTTCTGTCTTCGTCCAGCTCGTTCAATGACAGATGAATTAGAAGAAGATAGAAATAATGAGATGAGAAAGTCTAAAACTCCACTTCCTAGCCACACGTGCATAAAACTTTAGTGTTAATTTCACATTTGTACCCCATTTTCCTTTACGTCTTAATCTTCTACATACATATTTGACAGACAGAAACAGAGTGAGAGAGAGAGAGAGAGCGAGCAATATAGTTCTATTTATTTCTCCTTCATATATGACTTCCCCACAGGCTTAGTCTGGATCCACCCCCGATAAAAATATTTTTGTTACTAATTATTTATTATACCAGTCTGGTTAAGTTTATTTTTTATGTTTTAATTAAAATAAGAAACGGATATTGCTGAAACGAGGTATTCTAGTTTTTGACTGCCATAGTGACTTTATGTTAGCGAGAACTGGACCAGTTACTGATTTGACAATTCATTAATTGTAAATGTTCAGTGTTGGGACATGCTCATATGTGACATATATTGTTGACAGTGGAAAATGGATAAAGAGACAGGTAATTTTTGTATAATATTAATTATTAGTGCCAAACGCATTTTCCTATTCCTTAAAAAAATTATACACGCAACCGTATATATTCTGAACAGGAATGTTCTTGTTTTACAACGTTTCTACATTGAGTCAATCTGGCACCGGTTTCTCCTTTCCGTGTTTTCTCGGTAATAAAATAGAAACAGAGGATTCTCTGTCCTGTTCTATCACATTGCACGGTAAGCATGGAACGGAGGCATGATTCCATGTAGACAAAAGGTGACACACAAGTTGCAATACGTTAAACAAGAGCGTCCAAAATCAGAATATATGGGGTTAGGCATACAGTAATGTTCAACGATGCCTTCCCAGTTCTTTCAAAAATATATTGGAAAATCTAGATTAGGTGGTGATTTTAGGTAAGGTTGTCAACATCCACACGATACTGTGGTTTTACTGTGCTTGTCACTCTAGTGCTTATCTAATAGGAGTGACAAGGACAGTGAAAGCGTCAAGTCGACGTTGAAAACCTAACCTAAAACCACCTACTCTGGACTATCTTTATGTTTCCATACAATCAAATGAGTAAGAAAGGGGCCAACTGTTAAGACATATTGTTGAACACGACTGTACAATTGATAAAAGAGAGTCCAGAATACGTGGACTGAGGTTAGGTTGGCAACGTCGACGCGTAGATTTCAAACAGAGTCCAAAATAGGTAGTTTCTGAAAGTCGACGTTGACACGATGCTTTCACTGTCCTTGTCACTCCCATAAGAAAAACATTGGAGTGAGAAGGACAGTGGAAGTTTCGCGTCGACTCAGAAACCACCTATTCTGGATTCTTCTTAAAACTGGAAAAAAAGGAAAACAATAGTCTGACGCGTCGTTTTCAACGCGCCTACGTTCAGAAAACCTATTTTAGACTATCCGTAAATCAAAATACTTTTGAGAGGTTGCCGCCATTACATCCGGTGGCGCTCGTGTGCAATTCTGTATTCCCGCTTCTGACCCTTAGATCAGCACAGTGCCAAGAAAGCACGGCGCAGTAAAAGCGCTGGAAGGGGCAGAAAAGAAGGATCAGTCGCTCGTAGGCGGAGACAACGTTCTAAAATGGGTAAGTGCTTTTGTTAAATTTTATTCATAATCTCTGTTTACACGAGAACATGCAAAAATAGATGTCATCAGTAAGTGTTAAATGTATTGTTCAAACAGTGACAACATCTTATGCTTCTTTAGGCACGTGCAAATAAAGTGTCCAAATTTATAGAATAGTATTAACTTAAATAAATTAAATCTACTTCAAATACATTGTTTAAAACCTAAATCAATCATTTGAAAAAGTGTTAACAATTTGAGAATAATTTATAATTTAACGATTACTTTTAGGTTATGTTAATTCTCCCGTAAAATTTAATTTTTCTATACCTTCATTAGTACCTTTCGTTTATTGTACCTTTCGGACGATATAGAAGGAATTCGGAAACAGAAATAGCCTTTTTCTTCTAAAACTTCTGTCCTCTACAAAAAGGACAGATACAAAAGTTAGGAAAAAACAGTTTTCGTTCCCAAGATCATTTTGCTTAGGTACTTTCTTTTGCATTAGAAAGCAGACAAATACATAAAAATTTGAAAGAAAGCAATGTTTTGTCTGTTTGATAAGTCTCTTAAATTTTTTCTACATTTACTTAATTGTGAGGACATTTTCTTTCGCTATTATGCTAAGTAATTCTTTTTATTGCTTTATGATATAAACTGTTTCATGGAGCTTATCATAATATCATTGTTTGAATTGTAAGTTTTATTATTTTTCACTTATTACAATTGTTTTTTTCATATTTCTTTCTACAAAAACACTCAGCTTTTTGTTTTTAATATTTCCATGCAAATTTTATTAGTATTTTTTAAAAATAGTGTATTTTAGGAGACTACTTTCCATTGAATTATTTTTCAACATATTTTATTACATTTTTAGATAATCCAAATGTCGGAATGCAACAGCTTGAAATAGAAAATGCTGCTGTAGAGCAGCAACAGATTGGAATAAACCAGCACGCCGATGTACAAGACGATGGAGAGGTACAAAATCCTGAATTACAGCAGAATCAGCAAGTAGAGCATCATCCCGAAGTACATCGTCATCCCCAAGTACAAAATCCTGCTGGAGTACAACAGAATCCCGCGGTACAAGAGCAAGCTGTAGTTGAACAGCCTGTTGCAATTCAACGACCTGCCGTAGTTCAACAACCTGCTGCAGTTCAACAACATCCTGGACTGCAACAAGACGCTGGGGTGCAACAGCATCCAGAAAATCAACAAAATCCTGCAATGAATCAGCCAGAAGTCGGTAAGTACTAATAACAATATTAGTAGGGATCACAGTTTGTCCTCATTTTTAACTAATCCACTTTTTTTCGACTTCCCCCTTATTGTCCCCTGTTTTTGAAGAAAATTTCCTGAAACATCTAAATTCAAATATTTTTCCCACTTTTCCCCTATTTTACAATAATTATTTTTTTATAATTTTACGACAATAATACTTCAGACTACTTCAAAATACATAATATATTTAAAAATAGTTCAAAATAATTAAAAATGTTTCAAAATAAGTTAAATTACATTAACATATTATCAAATACTTCCCAATACTTAAAAATATTTTTAAAAAGTTTAAAAACACTTTAAAATATTTGAAAATACTTTAAAATAGTTCAAATTTTTCAACTATATTAGTATTCAAAATTTTAAATAAGGTATAACGAAATTTAAAAATATTTTAAAGGTTTTTGAAATATTTTAAAGGTATTTAAAACACTTCAAAATATTTTTAAATACTTCAATTAATTTAAAATATCTCTAAATACTTCCCACAAACTTCACTCAGAAAAAAAGGTACATAATAAATTTTTTTAAAAAAATCATGATTTAAACCAAAAATTCATTTTATTTAAATCATAACAGCCCTGTTTAAAAATACCTCAAAGTCTTTAAAATATCCCAAACTTCTTAAAAATAGTTGAAAATATTTCAAAGAATTTTTAAATTTTTCCCAAAAATGTAAACTACATTATCCGATATATTTCCAAATACCTCCCAATAATTCAAAATATTTTAAAATAATTTAAAGTATCTAAACATACTTAAAAGTCTTTAAAACAATCATATAAGAATACTTAAAAATGTTTACAAATACTTAAAATTGCTTTAAAATACTTCATACTACTTCCAAATTCTTAAAAATATTTTAAAATACTTAAAATTACTTTAAAATACTTCAAACTACTTAAAAATTCTCCAAAATATTTAAGAACATTTTCAATTATTTTAAAATAGTTTAAAATATTTTCATATTCTTCCCAATACTTCAAAGTTTTTAAAAACATTTAAAAAGAGTTAAAAACATTAAAGAATATTAAAAGACATTTCAAAATAGTTGAAATTTTTTTAATTTATTGGTATTTAAAATTTTGAATAAGATTTATAAAGATTTTAAAATATTTTTAAGGTATTTAAAATATTTCAGTGTACTTTAAAATACTATAAAAAATTCAAAACTAATTAAAATTACTTTAAAATACTTTGAAATACTTTAAAATACTTCAAAATATATCAAAGTAGGTATTTAAAAATATTAGGTAGTATTTTAAAATAAATTATAAATAGATTTTTAATTTTTAATTATTTTTAATATTTTAAAAATTTTATAATACTTCAGACTACTTCAAAATACTTGGAAATGTTTGAAAATTTTAAAAAATCCATTAAAATATTTTAAAATTCTTCAAAATATTTAAAATACTTAAAATTGCATCAATCTGTTTCTAAATACTTCCCAATACTTCGAAATATTTCCCAATACTTTAAAATACACAAAATGGTTTTATAATTAAAAATAATGATCTTGAGATAGAAAATTATTTCTGAACAGCTTTCATTATTTCAAAAGTGATTTTTAAATTCTTACAAAATATTAAAAAATTAATCTTTTAATTAAAAAATAGATTAAAAAATACCATTGATATTTTTCTATTTTTCTCATGGAAATCATGGAAAATTCATGGAATTTTGTGAAAGCAAATTTTTAGAAACCCTGATATTTGAAAACACTTCCAAATTCTCCCATTTTCTTGATATTTTTCGATTTCTTTGTACAGATACCATTTACAAAGTAATTAAATATTCTAAAAGGGTTATTTATTTCAAGAAAAAAAAATTTTTTTTTTCACCTTTTTGCTAAATACTCATTTTATTTTTAGGTCAAGGACAATTGCCCTATCGTCAACGAGGGAACAATAGACGTCAGCGTGGCCGTGGAAGACCATGGAGAAACGGATACAACAGGAGACAAGGACCAATAATTTATTGCAAAAACGTCCACTACTATTAAATTGTCTAATAATAAAAATAAAAATAACATTTCATGTAATATAAATTTAGTACATTTAATTTAGTAGTAATTTGAATAAGAACATTGTAATAAACATTTAATCTGAATTCTAACTTTAATTTAATAACTGCATCCTTTCAGTTGTCGCATTTTTTAATTAGCCAAATTGTTAGTTTAAAAAGTGTAAATTATTTATTATCCACGTCAATATTGCATAGTTATGTAGTAATAAATGAAATATGTTTATTTTGAATTTCACAACAGTAGCTGAAGAAAAAAGTTTCTGGTATGATTAACACATTTCAATTGGCAAATTTAATTTCTTTTCAAGATTTTAAAGACATTTATTTCGTCATTGAGATGGGCTAAGTCAAAATTCCTAAAATGTAATATCAAATTTTCAAATTTACTACATTGAGATGGCATAATATATGTAAAATGAAAACTTCAATGTGAGTTAGAGGGTTCAAAGAATTTTTGAAATTGATTATCTTTCTCAGTATTATAAATAAATGAGTTTTCTTGTATAAAAATATAATTGCAAAATTATCTTTAATTTAGATGAATGGATTTTAATTAAGCTTGGTAGAAGTATGTTTTACTATTTTTATAAGATTTTGGATAAATAACAATCATAAAAAAATTTAGTAAATATTTCGTACATTTCATAATTTCTTAAGCAATTCAATACTGTTAGTTTTCTACTTTTTATCAATTAAAGCTATAGAGTTACAAATTCTTTTTAATTTTGCAACTTTCCAAGCTCATTTAAGCCCAGTGCAAACAACAAATTGAAATATATAATTTTACAATTATTACAAACAATTAATGCTGTTTTTCCAAATTTTTACTATATAATAGGGTCTTGCAAGATTGAGAAATTGTTGCTACCAAGCAGTTCATCTTGAACAAAATTTGAATTTTCTCGATTTTGAAGATCTATATATTTGACGCTCTACGTTTGCGGCAGACAAGCCGAGCGGTAGAAAAACGTGAGAACTTTGCTTCTGATTGGGGCCATGAAATTTTCGAATGATTTTTGATTCTTTATAAAATCTGTCTATCTACTAAGTTTTATTGAAATCCATTCATTCAATTCCAAAATAATACAGTATCCCGGTTGAAAATTCATGTACATAAAGCACGAACATGTACATGAACATGTGCATGATCACGTTCTTCATTTGAGTCTTATTAGTTTATGTGCATGAACATGTACATTAACACATACATTAAAATTGTTTAAATTTTAAAAAACTTTAAACGCTGCGCACTAGTTTTTTATGGCACATACGACTGCGCATTTGTTTTTTATGTTAATAGAAAAGAGAGAAGTATGAAAAAAAAAATTTTTTTTTGTAAATTTTCAATAAACAAATAATTGTTATGCATTAACATGTGCATGTTCGTGTACAAGAACATGTACATGAATTTTCAACAGGGTAAATTAGAAAATTTGCTGTTATACTTTAGAAATTTTTACCTAGCAATGAGTAGTTATTTTTATATTTAACAGAACAATTAATATACAATACATAATGGTATTTATTGTTTGTAAATAAATAAGGGCGTGGCTTGAGGCGTTACTTTTTAGTGTGTGCCTGGCATGGGCGTCACTTTAAATCAGGGGAGCAGCAGTAAGCCTATAATATTCTGCCTATAAGGTCGGCCTAGCAATAGGAGTAGGAAAATTTATTAGCCTTTTGAATTTTCTGAGCGAATGTGCTGGACCAAAATGGTACATGGACTTCACCATTTTCATGAAATATGTATAATAGACAATTGAAGGTTTCAAAATAGCGCTAATGTTAAAGTTGTATAAGGAATGTGTATATTTTATTCTCATCATTTATAAATATAAAACAAAAAAACATTTGAAAAGTTTGATTACCTCAGAACTTCCCTGAATATTTAGGAAAAATTCTGGAACTTCCCTGAACATTCGCAACATTCAAGGAAGTTCTGATACTGTGTGAGTACTTTGAGTGTAAATTGAATTGATATTTTCAGAAATAATATTTTTCATGAATTAAAGTAACTAATAAATGAAATAAAATAGGGCAAATGCTAGGAAGTTTGGCCAGTACTAGTGACCAACCATTTTTTTTTTATTAAAAATAATTTGCTAAACTATTTCAAATTGAGTAGTGAAATGAAAAGTTATTTTTACTTCAAGATACAAATTTTAAAAGATAATAAATTACAATAACTTATAAGTTAAAATGCATCAAAATTGGTGTCCGCACTTAAATTTAGTGGCCAACAACAGGGTATTTTACTCCACTAGCGCCTCTGCCGGCCGCAAGCGGCCGACATCTTTGCTTCCGTTCAGTTTCCCTTCTATTAGAATTTTATATTTTCAATGCTGTAATTCTTATTTCGAGACTTTTCGAGTTTCGACTTTCTTCAATTCGAGCTTTTTCTGCTTAGTTTTTTTTAGAAAGGATTAAGCTTGAAATTAGTGTATAGGTAAAACATCTTTTCGTGCAATATAACCTACTCGTTATGCAGAAGTGATCACTTGTGCATTTATGTTTATTATTTAATTTGCTTATTCTCTTTACCCCAAATGTATTTCATTATTAATTTTTACTCTCTAAATCGGAATTAGTCATTGTCTACTAATTCAACAGCGAAAAGTCGTTTACCGATTGAAATAGTAACCATTTACTAATTTTTAGTAAAAAAAACTACTAATAAATTAGTAGAATATAACCATTTTCAAGTAGAAAATGACTAATTAATTAGTAGTTTTTTTTTACTAAAAATTAGTAAATGTTTATTATTTCAATCGGTAAACGACTTTTCGCTGTTGAATTAGTAAATGATTACTAATTCAGGATTTAGAGAGAAATTTTAATAACTTACAAATTAAATGTAATTAAAAGTTAAAGGTAACTTGAAATCTTCCAAAAAGTTCTGCTTCTCTAATCAAATTTAATGCTTATTTACATATAGTGAAAGTTTTGATAATTTAAAAGTAATAAAGAGATTTCAATTATTCTCTTGGTCCCGTTTATTCTTTTTGTCCCCGTTTACCTTCAATTCATTTTATTTGTATTAATTAAAATAAATACAATATTCCAGTTTGTGCTCTTCAAATAAACTTTTATGTCTGAGTTTACCAATATGTAAATAAATAAACATTATGGACATTTTCACTTTTCCCAGGTGATACTGAAAACCGCAGGGCGCTGATTCCGTGTGTGCGTCTCTGAGAACAGTACAGTAATAGACCTTTTCACGCGGCTATTTGTGTCTTTTTCTAGCGCATTAACTAGTGCATGCGCTGGAGAAAGACACAAATAGCCGCGTGATAAGGTCTATACAATCAATTAGATTTTGTACTATAAGCTTCTATACTACAAATACATTTATTTTTTCAGATAATATCACCTGAGTACAATTTCAATTATATAATTGGATTGGAAAGAACACAAGTTCTGTGTTAAATAGTAATAAAATTTGCTACTTTTTCAAATTATTGACATACTCAGAATATCCTTCGCTACCCTTAAATTTTAAATGTATTTTTTCCCCAAGAATTAATAATAAAATAATGCTACAAAAATACCAGGATTTTGACAAAGTATAATATTGCGCCCTGTATCCCCTTTTTGTGCCGTAACTGAACAATGTATGTTTTGTTTGCGATCCGGTAGCGCTAGATTTATTCTGGATATTTATCAAAACAACGCAAACGAGTATATTGTAAAGTGCACTAAATTGCAGTTTCGATTAAAATAATCTTATTCTTTATTCAGTGTAATTGACATTAATATTAATTACCACTTTTGCAAGTGATTTAGAAATGGGCAACCAACGTAAAAAGGGATGTTTAACCACGGCGGATAGGCGAAAATCACAAAAAATGAAAATGGCTACAATGAGGTTAGTTAATAAAAATTGTCTACTCTGCACGCAAAACAATATTTTTCCAGACTAGCGAAATTATTCACTAAAACAGCTGTGTAATTCGCTAATGCTATTTTAAAAGCATATATTTACTTTTGTGGACCTTTTTACGGATACAGATAAACAATTCGTTTGCTATTGTTATTACTATTAGGAACAATGATCATGGCATTTTGTCATTCTTTGTTTCTAATTATTGATGTACTTCAAAATCGACCTTATTTGCGTCTAATTTTTTTCTTTCGTGGGTTTTAATACATTACGATTGTTGTTGCGGTAAACGCGTTTGTGAGTGAGCAAATTCTCCACTACTGTGCTTGGCCGGCACCGGGTTTATTCGGAAACGCTGCGGAAAATAATAAACCAGCGGAAAGGTCGAAAGAGAGGGAATCCCAGTTCTTGGAAAAGCATTGACCCTTTTCGCCTTGCCCGGGTTTATCGGGGGGGGGGGGGCTGACTGCATTTTGAAATATTGAATGGAAATTAAAAAAAAAAGTAGCATTTTAATTATTAACCATTTGTTATATATTTCATGCAGCTTTTTATTTCTTTAAATTTTTAGAAAGTCCTATTTTTATTTGTAATGACAATTTGCGAATTTGAATCTAAATTTGACATCAAATTAAAAAAATTAAAGATAGAGATTCAAATATTTCAAAACGTAAGAAAAAGTTTTTCAGGTTTTTTATTAAACTTTTTAAAAAAAGTTTTTGTAATGCGCTGAATCAAAATTAGATTTAAAAAATTTAAAGACTAAAATGGCAGACCGAAAGTAAAAACAATTGCGAGTTGAATTCGGCCCAAAACTATAATTTATAATTTTTAAAATTTAAGATTACCGTCGACCGGAGGCTATTGTTTCCACGGCTACTTTTTAATAAATAAAATTTTTATATGAAAGTGTGGAAAGTTCTCGCTTGGTGTAAATATATTTCGATGTCTTGTAAATAGATGGCAATAAATGTTTAAATTCAATTCCTTGTCAGAAAACAGAAAAAAATTCATAAAGTTGAAAAATTTGTGTCATCAATTAATAAAAATCGTCAAAATCATCTTGGATCTCCTTAACTGTTGTAGTGGCTTTAAAAATGTTACTAGTGCGTGTAGTCAATTTTTTTGTGATGAAGTATAATCGGTGACCTAACTTTTTTATTGAGTATTTTAAAAAAAATGTATAAAACTAACGAACGCGATTTCCAAGGGCTATTGTTCTAATTTTACTTAAAATAACTTAAAATCAATTATTTTTCAACAATTAGTTTTCTAATGTATAAATAAGTGTATAGTTAATCGTTTTTAAACATTTTTGACAGGCTTTTGTGTCAAGAAACTAAAAAACCGCTGGCAAGTTGTAGGCTACCCAGTGGGCAATCGAACGTTCTAAAAATGTTCTTAAAACGTCTCTTTATGTTCCAAAACATTCTGGAACATTGCACTTTGTTCCTGTAACGTAATTAAAACATTTTAAAAACGTACGAGGAACGTCTTATGTCTGGTCTTAGAACGTCTTTTCGGAACGTTTTAAAAACATTCTAAAAACGTTCCAAAAAAAACGTCCCAAAAACGTTCTAAAAACGTTCCAAAAACGTTCCAAAAACGTTCCGAAACTTCCTTTGAAGTTTCCCATATATATCATATTATGAAATAGTTATTTTATTTGAAAATCTTTAATTTTATTTACATTCTAGTCGAATTTACTTATAATTTGTCGAGCTACTTGATAAATTAAAAATTGTACCGACGGTAGGATTCGATCTCGCGACCCTCAACTTTACAGTCGGACGCTCTAACCACTGCACTACGCAACGTTTCTTGAAAAGGAAGTAATAGGTGGCCGTTTTAAGTTACACGAAGTTTATAATTAATATTTTGTTTTAAAAATAAATAAAATGATAAAATTTATGGGTAAAATAATTAAAAAGTTTAAATTCTGTTTTATATATATTTGAATTCTGGGAATAAAAAGATCTTTAATCACGAAAATTGAAAATTTCCTTCGAAGTTTGGACTTAAAATTTTTTTACTTATTTTGAAAAACTTTTCACAAAACTGAAAAATTTCAATTCTTATTTGATATTTTGAAGTTAAAATACTGTTTCCACATTAATAATTTTCATTTCTGATTAAATATTTTTTGATGTACAAAGAACGTTATTTGTCCAGACATAAAACGTTTTTAAAACGTTCTAAAAATGTTTTATTAACGTCCTTAAAACATGATCGATGTGGTCAAGTTTTGAACGTCTTTAAAACGTTCTATAAGTACGTTTTTTGTCCAATATTCCAGAAACGTTCTAAAAATTACGTTTTTGGAACGTTATTTAAACAAGTGTGCCCACTGGGTAGTGTTGACTAAAATTTTTTTTTGTGTTCTTGATAAGAACACATAGCTTCCTAATAGAAGAATGAAAAACGATATCATTTATTCTTTAAATTTTGTTTCAAAATTGAAATTTGTTATTCTTTATTCTTTTTAAAAAGCTACTTCTGCAATCAATTTTTGTCAATTCTCGGACAAATTATTGAAATAAGATAAGTTACCAAATTAAATCTAATTTTGTTGTCTAATAAAAATATTTTTCAAGTTAGCAGTGCAATAACTTAAATTTAAAAAATATAAAACACATGCTTCAGATTTAAATTTTTTAATTTTTTTCTAAAAAATAGGGTATTTAAATTAAGCCAAAAACAACGTAAAAAGTAATTATGTAAAGACATTGAATTAAACATACAACGCGCACTAAAGGAAAGAAGGCAGCCGCTTGCGGATGATGACTGCGCCAGTACTCTTAAAATAATAATCATATCGTTATGAAATTTGGTATACGGTATACGTTTATAAAATATCATCAGCGACGAGATGATATTACGGGTGAAATAAATGTGAAATCATATTATTTGATTAATTTAACAAGTATGCTTGCAATTTATTCATTGAAATTATACAGTACAGTTACAATCAATAAGGAATCGGTTTGGAAATGCAATCTCGAAAGTTCACGAAGATTGTCAAAATCTGACTGACTGTCTTGGGTCAGTTTCGTACCCAAGAAGACTATATACAGGAGGTCCAAGTTCGCTTGATTTGTACGGCGAGCAGTGGATCGGAAAACGGGACCATACAGAATACGAACAGCTATAGCTATATATACGAATATTTGTTAATATTTGAGGTTAGAATAATTTTCTCGTCTGTTTATCAAGAAATTGATTGCTTTTGTCGTGAAAGTTAAATACATTTATCTACAAAAGCAGCCAGAAGTGTAGATAATTTAAGTTACTTTGAAAAGGAATTATTTGATATTTATTACAATAAATTTAATGTTCATGCTTGTATGACAAAATGAATTATTAAACCTAAATTACTTTATTATTATTTGCATAGTGCATCTCCTTCTTATTTTTACAAAATTTAAAATAATTATCTAAAATACGTATAGTCAGAAATACGTTTAAATTGAAAACCATACCAAAAGAATCTTATTGCGGTCATTTTCGATTACGTTACTTTGAAAAACAATTATCTTTAATCCTTTAATGTAAACAATAATATTTCAGTTTGTAAATTACAAAACAAAATGTACTACGTTTCAAAACCTCAATAAATAATTTAAAATTAGGTGTAATTTACTAATGCACTCAATACTTTTACATATAACTATATATTGCATTCATTTTAATTACAAACCCAGGTGCGAATTTGGGTCGGCCGCCAGAGTTTGTCCGTCGGGCCAAGGTTGGCAGAACTGTGGCATGCGAAGTTACGGCAGCCACAGTTGGCCCAACCGTAAAAGTTCCAAGCACCCACAGTTGGGCCAACCGCGCAAACCGACCGTGGCATCCACAGTTTCGCCGACCGTCGGCCCAACTTTGGCATGCGAAGTTGGGCCAACCGTGACATCTACAGTTTCGCCGACCGTCGACCCAACTTTGGCCAGAGTTGGCCCGACCGTCGGCAAAACCTAGGAAACCAGGGTTTTAAAGACTGTTTTAACTACGATTGGCCCAACTTTGGCATGCGAAGTTCGGCCAACCGTGCTAGCCGACCGTGGCATCTACAGTAGGGTTGGAAAAATCGATTACGATTATAATCGAAATTCGACTTTCGACCGTTGAAAATCGAATTTTTAAAATCGATCGTCAGCTTATGCAGTCGAT
>WNHD01004573.1:0-11064 GCA_011057455.1 Ganaspis sp. Gsp50 | reverse complement strand
TATTTCATTTCACCGGTACCACCCATATCTGGGAGGCGTTCCCCTATCCGCCACCTGGGGACGCGCCCGATAGGAGTCCAGCAACTCCCACGGGTATTAAATTATATTTAAAAATGTTTTTCTGAATTTTAAAAAAGTTTGATAAATAATTTTGAATTAATATAATATGAAAATTATGTGTAATATATTTTATTAATACTAAATGTAAGTATTTTAATTATATTTATAAAAATACAACTTAAAATGTTATAAAACAATATTAGATTTAAGTTAAGCTGCAAATTGAATTAATTCGGGATTTTTACTGAAGGGAAATTATAATTGATACTATTTTTACTCACGTTTTGTCTCTCTTTTATTTTGCTAACCTTAGTTATAAAAACCAGTGGTTATAGTAACAGTCCAGCTGCTGTGCGTATACAAATACTGAATTGTGCCTTATTTCTAACATGAAGTAAAGAATTTAAATACGCATTTTTCACACTTTCTATTAACAATAATAATCGAGTTCTGTCCACACTTGAAGTTGGTCGTTTCCGATTGTTTTTTTTCTTTCTTGAGAATTATTGACAATTAAAAATAAAAGAAAATAAGAGACACGTATAATATATTGTTGTAACAATTCCTAAAATTTTATTTTCATCACTGAGCTAAAAGTTGTCTTGATCCAATACAAAAATGCATTGGATTTATTCTACTTTAATATTAGAATCGAACCTAGAATTTGTATCCTTAATCCAAGAATAATTAATTTTATTTGTAACATTTATTCTTGATTTTAACTTAAAAATCCTTGTAATAAAGCCAAAATATTTTTAAATAATAAATGGTTAGTATATTTCAATTCTTACTTTACGAATTCTTTTCCCTTAGCATATTTTATCAAATTTGGATACAAATATAAATTTAGCATGCCCAAGCATCTTATAGGAATTTCAGTGTTCTGTCTTTCGCTAATAATACTTAAAAATTTATCTTTCAAGTCATTATCGAATATTTTATTAATTATTTTATCTAAGTTTGTTATTTTTTTGAAAATTCCAAAATTTTAAAAATGATTGCTTTTTAGAAAAATCTGCATGCATAGAAATAATTGGAATCACAGGTATGCGAAAGCAATATGTTGTCGAGATGAGTAAAAAAAAATTACAAATTTCAAAAAGAGAATAAAGCGGTTTTTTTAATTATATTAGTACGAAATATTTTAATTAAAAATATTTAATTTTTTATTTATCTAAAAATTCTTTTTGTATAGTTGTTGTATCCTTTAAAAAGCATGTTGAAATAGTCTAGAAATATTAGTTGGCAAAATAAAATTAATTTTTTACATATTCTTTAGCCTTTTTGGTGGTTACCATTTACTATATTTTTATGAATTATTAGTTATGTGAGCTAATAAATAAAATAAGATTAATTATATAAAGTAAGTTTAAATATATTTACTTGTTTACATTGAGAATCATTCAAAAACGTCCGTGCAGAATTATACAATAAATTAACATTGTTTTTTTCAAAATTTAGTCAGTAAATTCCATTGAAGTAAAGGTCGTATTCACAAAAAAAAACCAATTTTTACAGTATTGTTTCTTAAAAAGTTAGCATCACTCTGTTATTGATGTTGAATTCCCATTTGAAATTTAAAGTTGACTTTGGCTGTGACGAAAGTTGAGTTTCAGTAATTGAGTACCATTCGCCATCAAAAATATGAGCTATTTGTACTTCATTTAAAAAAAAATTAATTCCGTATTCATTCAATTTGCCTTCGCTTTTCAGATTATCGTGAAAGTTATTAGTATATATTTTGTAGATTATTATATTTATATAATTGAGAATTAATTAAAAGAAGTATCTATTATAACAGTCTCCACCTGAAAAAATTATAAACTCATTAAAAAATTACGATTTATTAAAAAACCTTTACAAATTGATTTTCAAATAATTGCTAATACTTATTTATACTATATAATATTTTAATATAACAGATTTGTTTAACTTTAATTTTGATAAAAATAATAATTATAATTATTTATAATTTTTGTTTGTCTGAACTAACGTACTTATTTATTTATTAACAAACTTTTTTTTCATTTTGATGATATTATTTGTTTTAACATAACAATCATTTTTTTCAAAAAATGACAAAATTATGTAATACTGCGCTGCAAAATCTAACCACGTAGTTTAGAAATTGCCGTTAATTAATAAAAATATTTGAATATTGGAGAATATTTGCTCTTTATATAAAAGTCTATTTCGAAAGTAGTAATTAGTCAATATTAGAATAATGATACTCATAGTGCGCACTTTTGTAATTCTATAATATATTAATAATAATAATACTAATAACTTACAAACAAATGTGGTGAAGCAAAACTTTCCCATTACGAAAACAATAGTTTCAATTGATTATAAGAAGTTTCTTGTTTATTTATTAATCTCGATTACACTGTAAACAAAATAATTTAATTAATTTAAGACATAAGTTTCTTTCTATAGTAATTAATAATCATATCAGTCATAATTCAAAAGCAGAGATGTGAAGAATATGTTTTACGAAAATTATATTACATACTTTTATATAATTGTTACTTACATGTTAGATTATGCTATTCCCTAGTAACTGTTCCCTAGTTCCGTAGCTAGAACAAAAAATCAGTTTGTAATTTCTTCTATTAGCATTTATTAAATATGCAATTATAAAATTTTCAGTTTATAATTACTATCAGTATCTATATTATTATCATGAATTCAGTTTATAATAAATTATTGATATTTTTGTTGTTGAATACTGGTTATTCTCTGGAAAAAAGCCACACTAGAAAAACTATTTTCTAAATTTTTTAATAAAATTTTTAAGCCTTTTAGCCCTTTTTTTATTATTTTTCGAAAAACCCTAAAATGTTCCTTATTTTGTCAGCTTTTAACCCTCTAAAGGGAATTTTGGGACAGCTAGAAGTGCAATCGATTTCACACCATAGTGCACGTAATAACAGTGCACGTAATAACAATAAAGGAAAATTGTCCTAATGTCTGCAAAACCTTTTAAACCTTAAATTTATGATATAAAATGAGCAAAAATAGTAAGCAAGTAGTATTAGAATCTCAGGGGAATCTTTGAGACTATTTCGAAGCTAAGCGTTTATGCGCAATCTTTTGTAGCGTTTACACTTCTAGCTATCAAAGAATTCCCTTTGGAAGGTAAAAAGCTGACAAAATAAGGAACAATTAAGGGTATTTTCGAAAAAAATAAAATGGGGCTAAAATGGTTAAAAATTGAAAAAAATATGTTTTTCATTTTTCTGAACAAACAACCCTTGTGTTTAAAGGGTTAAAGGGTAAAAAAATTTTCCGAAATTTTTTCCAGGGTTGTTTTTTTCAGAGAATGTCTCATCAATGCCATTATCATTTATTAGTACAAATTATTTTTACAATATTGCCGTTATCATTGCTATTACCAATATTCTTATTAACTTTGCCATTATAAAATTCAATTTATTTAATGCCATTATCTTTATTATCAATGCCATTTCATAAAATTCTGTTTAAAATTATTGACATTATTATACGTGTACAACCGCATGAAAAGGGCCCACTTTGGCACTATTGGACTTACCTATATGAGCATATTTTTGATTAAATTTCGAACATTTTGAGAGATCTGAGACCTCTCTAGTTGAAAAATTCGCCAAGTTGAAAGAGTTCAAGGTCAGAAGTGTCGAAAACCTAATTTTGAGGAAAACGAGTTTAAAGTTTCAATTTACTATTAGCTCCCATGTTAATTAAAAATTTAGAATAATATTTTAACAAGTTTTTAATTATGACAAAGTTATAATAAATACATGATTCGAAGGGGAAGATTCTGTATTTTGTTTTTCACCTATAAAAAAAATTCTAAAATTTGAAATTTTTTTAGTAAATCGCGAATATCTCCTATAATATATCCGACAAAGTGGGCCCTTTTCATACGGACGTACACATATATATTTGATATCATCTATGCCGTTATCAGTATTCTTATCTTTGTCATATTATTATTATTAATATAGTCAAATATTAACTTAAAGTATTTCGTGGTAAACAATATTTTTAATATATACTTTTTCTGGAAATTCTGAACTTTTGAATACTGCAGAATCTTCGGCATGAATTTTCAAATGCTCTTTTGATTTCACTCGAGAACAACCAACATAAATTTGACCATGACCAAATGCTGAAGTCGGTAAAAATATTCCTACTTTATTCAAGGATTGACCCTGAGCTCTATTGATAGTCATTGCATAAGTAAGTCTGACTGGAATTTGTCTTCTTACCATTGTGAATGGGAATGTATCCTGTGTAGGAGATAGATCAATACGAGGAATAAAAACTATATCTCCTTTAGATGTTCGAGTAATTATTTCTGCAGCAATAACGTGTTTTAACAAAGATTTTACAACTAATCGAGTACCATTACATAACCCCTGAGCTAAATTCATATTTCTCAAAAGCATTACTACACATCCAACTTTCAATGATAATTTACGTGGTGGCATACCACTTGGTGTTAAACTATTTAAAAATTCTACTGGAACCGTATCATTAAATTCTTTTGATTCATTGTCTACTTGTGTATCAATACTGTAATAAACTACTTCTTCGCCTTCTAATTTTGACAAAATTTGTTCATTCATTTTTAATACATCAGAATTAGTTAATGAAAGAATGCAAGATGAATAAACAGATACATCATTTGGACTTATTGATGACCCATATATCTCATTAATTAAATTACCATTCGAAATAAACTCCTGTGGGATTTCAAGAAGATTATTTTCTCTTTCAAACGTACTTTGAGGTTTATTATCACCAACATTTAATAGCCAATTTGAAAATTCTACCTGTTCATTATTTAATCTAACGTTAGCGTGTAAAGACATAGTTTCAAAATGATTCCATAATATACTATTTTTTACACATACTTCAATAATATGTGTTCGACTACCATGTGGAACAATTGGCAAAGTTTGTCTAAAATCTCCTGAAAGCAAAATAACTTTACCTCCGAACGGCTTATTACAATTTGTAATGTCTCTCAACATACACTCCATTGCTTGTAAGGCATATTTAGGTGACATTGTTATTTCGTCCCAAATAATGATTTTAGCACTTCTTAAAAGTTCAGCATGCTTTGTCATCCCACTTACATTACATGTTGAATTTTCATTAATTGGTATTGGGAATTTAAACACGTTGTGTGCTGTTCGTCCACCTTTTAAAAGATTAGCTGCTATACCAGTCCATGCAACTGACAAAACCACAAAACCTTCACTTTCAACAGCAGCAATAATTGCATTATGTAAATAACTTTTACCACTACCTCCAGGTCCATCAAGAAAAATATATCTCATTTTATAGTCATCATTTAGAACTGCCATCATAACAACGTCAAAGATTTCGCGTTGATCGTTGTGTAGACTTTTAATTAAAATAGCAGCATCTTTTTTTAGCGTCTCTAATGCCAAAATGTGACTATCGTTGATTAAATTATTAGAATTTTGTACAATTTTATAGTCAATGTCTGGCAAATTAAATTTCTTTAGAGAATATCCATGATAACTAAGGACTTCATTAATTAAAATTAACGAATATTGAGTAGATACATCTACACTTATTTTATTATCAAAAATCATATATTCTTTATATTTTTCCCATAAATCAAAAGCATTCGTAGGCAAACCAAAAACACATATATATGCGAACAACCTACAAAGTTCTTTTGGGAATTTCAAATTTATTGCTTCACTTAAACAATTATCCCATTCATTATCATCTTTAAGTAAATTTCTTGCACGTGCTGCTTCTAAAAAAGTTTCATATATAATTCCATCATATGTTCTAACATCTTCAAATGATTTAGCTCCACGTACATGTAGTAACAACATTCTCAGATAATATCTTTCCCTGTCTTTTGGGCTAACAAAATACATACGACAGATTAGAGGCTTGGAAAATCGCTCTCTAACTTTCCAAGTTTTTGATTTTTCAATGAAAACAAAATGATTTGGTATCTCCGTATATAGGTATTTATGTGCTTCTTTACTTTTATCATTTTTATTTAATTCAAACCATGCAGTTAAAGTTGTATTTTTAAATTTATCAACTGCTTCTTGTTCTAATCCTTCTTTAAATGGAACTACTTGTTCATTAGGTAAGTGCACAGCAAGCCTGTAGGTTACATGTGACTGCTCATGCATTTGGAATTCTAACAATCTATGCATTGCTTCTGGAGGACATACATATCTAGTATCTACATAATGTTGAATTTCATCATACACAATTTCTCGACTTTCATCCCTAAAACCTACTATAGCACAGTCATGTCCCTTATAACAATATTTAAACAAATACTTAATACATTCAACAGTTGAACATACTTCTACATTTATATGAGAATTTAACATTAAACTTAAATATGCATTGTATGGAACAATAAACCTGTTATCTGCAATAATTTTGATTGTCTCATTATTCCTATAATAAATAATTTTTCTACCATTATCTCTACGTCTGTACTGTGGATAAGTCTTGGAATGATAATTTGTTTCCGAACAAAATGGTTTAGGAAAACGTTTAGTACATACTTTTTTCTCAGGATCCATGCAAGGTGAATTTATATTTTGATTTCCACATGGTCCATGAACTTGAAATTGTTTCACAATATTATACAATCTTGGATTCTCTTTTTCATCTGGAATTTCTGCACATGTACATGGTCCATAAACTTGAAATTGTTTCACAATATTATACAATCTTGGATTCTCTTTTTCATCTGGAATTTCTGCACATATTATTCTATCTACAGTTTCTGCATCACGAATTGTAAATTGTTTATCTAAAAATAATATTAAATGAACATGTGGCAAACCGCGCTTTTGAAATTCTATGACATAGACATAAGCCTTTACAGTTCCAAAAACTTGTTTTTCTTTTAATTCAATCATAAGAACTTGTACTTTTTTATGAAAAACTCTAGCCACAATATCTGTCCGATCAGAAGCAGTTTGACCGTCCAATAAATTCTCATTAATCTCAGACCACTTTGGATTACAGGTCATCGTTATGAATAAAACTGGCTTTCCACATTCTTGTACTAATCTCATAGCATCCATGAAAGATTGTTGATATGATCGTGGACCTCCAATAAATGTTGATGGTAAAATAACCATTTTTCCTGGACGAATATTTTCGTCTTTTGCTTTATTGTTTATGTAGTCCATTAATCCACAATACATCTCTGCTCGAAGTTCCTTTTGCTTTTGTCTAATATACTTTAAACGTTCTCCTTCTACTCTTGACCACACATCAACTACATATTGTTGTGTTAATTTTCCCAAAGCTAGACATGGATTAAATGTACCTCTATATGAAAGGCGATGCATGTAAAACTGTAAAGGAGTAACATTTCGATTACTTCCAACATGTTTGATATTTACAGTCCACCCAGGATCACCTGATGGAAACATCAAAGGGTAAATCATAGGATCGGCATTTGCACTAAGACTAGATATTGGAATACTTTTAGAATCCTTTGGATGTATACATATATCACGATTCATAGGAGGTTCTCCGTCTTCACTAACAAACACCACGGCTACTTCATTACAAGACGGAACATTAAATTTCTATTGATCCAATGATCTATCACGTTTAATCCACATTTCAATATTTCTTGTCTCTTTTAATTCCAATTCTCTCATCATTTTAAATGCCTCTGCATAAGGATTTATTTGTCTAAGTAAAATATCAATTTGAGAAATCAACGATGGCAAGCATTTTTTATTAGCTTCATTATGTAATCGTTCCTGCACTGCTTTATCAGTGTCAAAAATATAGAGTTGACCATATTTACGTTTATCATCGTTACTAGGATGAAGAGCATATGTATTGTGATACACTTGTCCATGTATACGAAAAACATAGGGACCATTTCCCTTTGGCATTTCTATTTTAGCTCCCATGCTAGCAAAAGCTACCGAACTGTTATACGAACAAATATTTTCTTTAAAATTTTTACTTTCAGAATTATCTACATTACATACTAAATCTTTTAGCTCTTTTGGATAAGGTTTTAATTGATTTAATCTAACTTTACCTTTATGACAACAGGAATTAAATTTTTTATCTGGTGGCCTTTCACACAAAAAATGCAAGGATCCACAAAAATTACATTCCACATTCATATCGCCTAAATAATTTTGGGAAATTTTACTTTCATCGAAGTCTTCAGAATCAATAATAGCATTTCCTAATGTTTTTATGTTCATACTCTTTTTCTTATTGTCTTTATTTGTTAATTTATCTTTTTGACTCTCTTTCTTTTCAACTTCCATCTCCAATAATAATTTCTCCTTACATACCACATTTTTTTCATTAAGTTCTTTGTTTTCTAATTCAGTTTCTAATAATATTTTATTTTTCTTCCTTGCTAAATCTTTTTCTTGGCGCTCTTTCTTTTCAACTTCAGTTTCTACTAATAATTTTCTCTTTTTACATATCAAATTCTTTTCTTGGCGATCTTTAATTTCAATATCTGTTTTTTGACAATTTCGTTTTATCTGTTTATCCTTTTCTTGTCTGACCATTTTTTGTTCTTTTGTTTCTTCCAGCCTTGCCTTCCTTTTTCTCTCCTTATCTTTTAATTTGCGAAGTTTTTTTTTCTCATTTTCTTCATTTAAAGAACTCTTGATTTCTGAATACTCGGGGGAGCAGGAAAGATTTGATTTTCCACACTTCAGTTCATTAGCTCTATTGGTAAAGAGATACCCCCAATTATGCTCAACGATGGAATGTCTAATATCAGATGTAATCGTCGCAGGAAAAGGAGTTAAACGATTATTTCTAAACATTAAACTTACATGTTGTCTCATTTCGCTATGAACATAATCAAGAGTACTCGGCATTATATTAAAATACAATGATGTAGCAAATGCTATTGCAAATATACCACAATCTACTCCGTTTGGTTGTTGATGAACCGCTGAAAAAACTACTGTTGGTTTAAAAGGATATAACCTGATTAAATAATTTCTCTGATCCTCATTTAAACATCCTCTATTAAGACTATCATAGATATAAAGCCTTAATCCATCGTAATACGTGCAAATCCAATGACCAGAATTGTACGAACCACTAAATAGTATTTGAATATGCTTTTCATTTTTACTAATCGGATTAATGAAATCAAACGCTTGTACTAATAAATTACTTTGCATATTAAATAAAGAACTTGATTCTTCTCTTAACAATCTTTCAAATTCAGAAATGTGATTATCATTTAGCATTTTCCCTTCCGTCTCGATAATATTAAAATCTTCATTAGATAAATGAACATACCTTTCCTTATTTGACATGGTTCCTTTACTCAAGCTATAAATGTTTTAAAGATCCTTCCTCAAAATTAATTTTTTACTGAAGCCGTTAAACTGAAACAAATTATATACACATAACGTGTTAAGAGTATTTTAATTTTAAATATAAAAATTTAGTTCATATGGTAATTTATGAAAAAAATTAGTTTTTATTAAGCAATTTATTTTTTATAAAACTATTAATTTCTTTTTTAATTTACTAATAATAAAATTCGTTTCGAGATATTGTTATATTTTACCGGGCAAACAATAATATATTCAAATAAACCTTACTTTTGGTAAAAAAAATAAGAAAAATTGTGCGGCTTCGAGGTTACGTTAATTGTGCATAATTTTTTTAAATATTAATTAATGAAAAAATATACACGGGAAAAATAAGTACATGGAATTTTTTGCTCATTTGTGTCCCCTCCTAAAGTTAAATACCGTCAAGGAAATTTTCATATACTTATTTTTTTCGTGTACGATTTAAAAAAAAACTGAGAAATTAATTTTTAACTGTTGAATTGACAATTTAAACGGAAAAAAATTTGTTTTATAAAAGTTGTTTGTTTTTATGGAAAATGAAAAAAAGTATTTGCTTTGAAATAGAACAAAATTCTAATTTCAAATTTGAATGATAACAATGTTAACAATTATTCTAATGACGAATATTAAAAAAATAAAAACAGAATAATATTGATTTTGTTGAAAATTAGATAAAAATGCAGGGATTTTTAGAAATATTCATTCAAAAATTTTTGAGCACCTTTTTTATTAAAAAATACCGTTTTTTTCACAAATTTTTTTTTCAAATAAAAATTTTATTTTACGAGTGAAAAATTTAGATTCCTTACGTCGAAACAAATCGATTGACCTATATAAAGTCTATATATCACAAGGAATTTATGGAGTAAACTCCAATTTTCTCTCATTTTTGACACTTAAAATTCAAATTTTCTAGTATAACTTTTAAAATTGACTCCTTTTAATAGTAGTTCCTTATGAAAAAATTTTCTACATTAAAAAATGATTCGTTTGACCTATATAAAGTATATTTTTTACCCAGAATTAATGTGACAATTATCTATCATTTTTGACACCTAAAATTCAATTTTTCTAGTATAACTTTTAAAATTGTCTCTTTTTAATGGTAGTTCCTTTTGAAAAAAATTTCTACATTAAAAAATGATTCGATTGACCTATATAAAGTCTATATTTCACCAAGAATTGATGGAGTAAATGACCATTTTCTCTCATTTTTGACACTTAAAAATCAATTTTTCTAGCATAACTTTTAAAATTGTCTCTTTTTAATGGTAGTTCCTTTTGTAAACATTTTCTACATTAGAAAATAAATCGTTTGACATACATAAAGTATAAATACGACTAATTATTTATGGAATAAATTCCACAGTTCAATTGTTTTTAAGAATAAAATATCAATTTTTCATATAACTATTAAAGTTGTGGTTTTTTAAAGAAAGTTCCTTTAGGAAAAATTTGTTCTTCTAAAAAATTTCATATCAATATATAAAAATAATATAAAACAAAAATCTATAAAAAAATTCATTATACACTTGGGAATGTTAGAAACGTTTTGCAAAAGATTTCAGAGTGGGCATGATATGTTTAATGTGTTAAAATTAATTTTTAAACTCTGGATGCATTGTACTTT
>WNHD01004572.1:3545-15258 GCA_011057455.1 Ganaspis sp. Gsp50 | reverse complement strand
ATTTCTGCATCTTTTGAGAACTAAATGAGAACTTGTGAGACTTAAATAGCACCTAATCAGTACTAAAAGAGAATTTCAGAGAACATATTGAGAACATTTAGAGAACTTGCGAGAACTAACAGAGATTTTAAATTTCGACTCGGGTTGCTCGTGAAAAAATAATACTAACGATCGGACAAAGATGTTATTTTATCGTCCCCTTGGGAGCGGATATGCGGCAGAAATGTATTTTGATTTTGAGCAGCTGAGTTCCAAAGATACATAAGGTACCTGAATTCCCTAAAATAGGGAAAGTCTCTTCCCACGCATTGATCTGATTCCGATAAGTTTGCAGATCTTTTCAAAAATGCAGTAGAAAATATGGGACTTTAACCTTGTCACTAAAGGGGTGATAGGGTTCAGGATGCTCCAGATATGCTATTATGAAATATAGAAAAGAATATAGACCGGGTCCTTGGTCCCGAGTTGCCATTGTCACAGAAAGAAATACCTGTGCCTTCGTGGGCCATATTTTCAGATGGAGGTATAAGGCCTTGTGGTAACACTGGCCCCATTCACTCCACAAAGGCCCAATAATAATTTAACTGGTTTACTCTGCTGAAAAACCCTTTGCCTTTTCAAAAAACGCCAATTCATAAATCTTGCAACAACTCCAAGACCATTCTTTTCCTGATTTATGTTATGCGAAATGGGTCCATTTGCATTCTCATTTGACATATATAAACGTCCCTTCACAAGTGCATGTCTTTCCAATTTCAAAATCGCAACTTTGCCACGCCGAACAAGCTTGGCCATTTCCTTAGAGGCGTCAAATAGTGAAAAGGGTTATTTTAATTTAATATCTTATCCAGGAATTCGATAATTGTTGTATACGGTAAAGGGTCCAATTTATTCGATCATGAACAGAACTATTTTTCATTTCAATCAAACCTGCATATCCAAAACACGCACTGAAAAAAATGTATTCTAATTTTAAGGATATATTCTTGGCGCGTATTTAAGAATATTTCCAATGCAATTTATTTTTAAGTTTAGAATAAAATATACTTAAAATGAGAATATATACTTATTTTAAGAATATATTCTCAATGCCTAAGAAATATTCTTAAGTTAAGAATATATTCTTGTTTTAAGTACATTTTATTTTAAAAAGAATAAATTGCACTGAAAATATTCTTAAATACGCGCCAAGAATATATCCTTAAAATTAGAATACAATTTTTTCATTGTGTGTTTTACTTGCTTAAAATTAATATCGCCTTGTGTGTCACTTTTTTGTTACATTTATTCTGATACAATTTTCCGTGTTAATTTTCAATTACTTTTGGTATTAATGATCAACTGATCAACACTGAATACATCTTTTGAAATACTGATATTTTCAAACGATATTGTTTATCTTTTAAAATACTTTTGGTATTAATTGATGATCCGCGTGCAATAAGTGTCACTGAACTTACACGCTACTTTCTTGCGCAAAATCTGTCTCAAGGAGGGGTTATTAGAAGTAGAGGCAGTTATTGTATGCGATCCTTCAATTGATCAAAACGAAGATAAATAAAAGACAAGCATTTTTATCGATTGGAGAAACGATTGGAGAACGTTTACAATTAAAGTCACGTTTCAAAGTCTTTGCAGCATCTGACAATACATTTTTTTTCTGAAAAACAGATTAACTAGGGGTAAAAAATGTATAGATAAAGTGCATGACGTGATTTGTGAACGATCCCTTGAGTTATCAAGGGACTTGTTATCAACCAACCTAGAGTTGGTTTTCTTTAATAACTCTTGAAACCTGGAGTTATCAAAGAAATCCAATTGGAGTTGACACGATGCTGGTGATTTGAAAAGAAGTCAAGATGGCGGGTCATATAAGTGTATCCAAGGTCGTGGCTTGCAAACAGAACGATCGTTTCCTTGGCAACCCCTCGAAAAATCTTGCAACAGATAACCTTGAATAGCATGTAATAGCGGGAGTCACAGCTACAGTAAATTTGCTGAAGAATTAATACAAGTAACGGTAATTACAAGGAATTATAACATCATCGAGATTCGTTTTGGAATAGAAGTGCCTTTTTTCGAGAAACTTCAACAAACGTGAATTTATGTTTATGGTGAATTCCATAGTTGAAAGAGATGTAAAAATGTTATGAAAAAAGTAATTTTTCGTTATTTAAAGGGATTCTTTAATCAATCCTTTGTCTAAGGGTATAGAGAGGAGTTTCCTTTGTCTCGATTCACGTGCTTTTTAATATCCTAATTTTGCCACCCTTCAGATAAACGTGATTCTGACTTACTTCCGCGATTCAATATTTCCAAGGTCGCTTCTTCACTGAAAGAGGGTGAACAGACTTGAGAAAAGTTCCTTCAATATTTGTGAAACAGGAATTTAATCTCGGAAATAGATATTGAAGAGTATCAATCTAATCTATAATCTTTTAATAAAGAAATAGTGAATAAATATTAAATTGTAGATTTAAAATAAGTAGTGAATTTAAAATAAATAGTGGATTTGAAATAAATGGTGGATTTAAAACTATTTATAGTATTCTATTATAGTAGATTTAAAATTAGTGGATAAAAATGAAATTTTCAAATGAATTGTGTTATCATAGTAATTTTATGGATTAATAAGTTACATGTATATATATATCATGATAATTCATGTATACTAAAATCGAAATTTCAGTTGCAGAGTTTTAACAACGTAACAACAATAAATTAAATTAACAATTATAATTGTTATATTTTTAAATGAAAGAACTTAAGAAGAAAAATCAATTTTTAAAAGTCGATATAATCGAGAAGTTATAGGTTTCGATTAATTGAAAACGGATTTAAATCACAGAACATTAAGTTTCTTGTAATTATATTTATTTGTCTATTGTAATTATAATTGTTTATGTTTTTTATAATTACAATTGTTTATGTTTGTTGTAATTATAATTGTTAATCTTTCTTGAAATTATAATTGTTTCGGTTTGTTGTAATTATAATTGTTTAAGTTTGTTGCAATTACAATTGTTTATGTTTGTTGTAATTACAATTGTTTATGTTCGTTGTGATTAAAATTGTTTATGTTTGTTGTGATTATAATTGTTTATTAATGTGTGGAGATTTTTATCACTCCGCAGTTTTATATATAATAGCAAAAAATTAATCAAATGACCACATTGACTCGGGAAAATTGATATAATTTTGACTATTATATAATTGTTTATGTTTCTTGTAATTATAATTGTTCATGTTTCTTATAATTATAATTGCTCATGTTTCTTATAATTATAATTGTTTCGGTTTACTGTAATTATAATTGTTAATCTTTGTAAAAGTGAAAACCCTTGCATGCTACACATTAAACTATTTCTTATCATTTAAATCAGGAAAATAAATTAAACACTATAATATATAGGGAAATGAGGTTATCAGAATAACCAAAATAACCTATTTTATATCACTTCTGAAATAATAGAATCGCCTCTATATACCTATATTATAATTTTGACTGCACTCGGTAAACAAAAGAGTAGAATACAGTTCATTTATACTACCTTCAAATCATTAAACCAACCCGATTAGCCTAATCTTTTCATCAAAATTTACGACCCTCAATCCTATTTCTCTACAATCAGTAAGTAGCAAAATTCACAATGACATAATTGTAGCATAATAAAAAGCGAAAATGGCCTAATTTGGAACCAAAAATATGACCAGTAATGCATAACAATAGTATAGTAAAACTCCCTCGGAAACAATAATAATTTTCAAAAATGATCCAATTTCTTCTAGATTAATCATGAATTAATTTAGATTTAATTTAATTTTTAAAAATAAAAATTTAATTTAGTTTAATTACTGAAATTATTCAGAGAACCCAAAATAAAGTTTTGAAATTTATCACGAAAAACCTGAGATGATTTAGGTGATTTTAAGAATGAATTTCTGATATTCATTATAATGAATTTTGCGAGGTGATTTTTTTGGACTAAATGTGACTTTTAAGACTGTATGGGAAACAAAGAGCGCTTAGTGGCACCCTTTGCAAGTGTTGAGAGCCGTTGCCCTTGTCCTACGACCTACGCAGACAGATCAGTCCTTTGGCCCGCAGAAGGGCTCGGCACATAGATGATTGGAGGGCGAGGGGAAAAGGGATTGTCGAGGGCGAGGAAAAGAGAGGAAAAGAGAATGAAAGAGACAGAGATCGGGTCTGTGACCGAGTAAGATCAACGTACGCCGTGGACCTTGAGAAGCTTCGTTCTTTCCTCCACATCTACATCCTCTCTCCCATTCGCAATTCCCTCTCCTCTCTTTTCTACCCTCAGCCCTTGCAAAACTCTAGACACGTCTAACACACAGGAAGAGCCCCCAAATATTCCACTTTTTATAAAAACTTTTTCCTAATAATTCTCTCGTTATTTTATTATTATCCATCAAGTAATTCAATCTTTTAATTAAATAACTATACAGGTTGATAGAATTACCTTGTTTTGATATATTTTGTTTTATTTTATTTATTTATAAACGGGACAAGCTCTTTAACTAAAGACTAAGAAGTTACAAACCGAAACTTATGTGTGACGCTCCGCGAAAAAGGGACCTTAGATGCTTTTGCATAAGGTCGCTATTTCTATATGTTATACTACTGCAAAATCGACTTTATTCAAGAACACATAAGGTCCCTTTTCTGATTTCTCGTGGAGCGTTGCATATAAGTTACGGTTTATAACTTCTCAGACTTTAGTTAAAGGGCCTAACATATACTTAAATATTAAAAGCTTGGATAGTTTAATATATTTATATAAACATATTATTTATATTTTAATATTTTATTATTATTATTATTATTATTATTATTATTATTATTATTATTATTATTATTATTATTATTATTACTATTATTATTATTATTATTATTATTTATTGATTGTATTATATTATTTTTTAAACAGGAAAATATACACTAAAAATGTTAGCTATTTTTTTTTAACTAAAAAAGCTCTTAATTTGAAAACACGTGTTCTATTCTCGTGGAGATAGTACATTTTACAGGATGCGAAAGTTTTCTCAAAACTGTGTCAACTTTGGTACTTTGCATCTGAAAATTTACTTTATAATATATATTTTAAAAAGAAAATTTATTATCTTCGCTGAAAAAAGTCTTGTCCGTCAATAATTTATCTCTGTAAAGAATTAGTGAAAAGTCGTCCATCAATTTGAAATAGGAAGCATTTTTACTCATTTTTAGTCAAGCTTGACTATTTCATTCAATAGTTAATTTTTACTGTAAAAACAAATTGTCAATTTAGAACTTAGAAAATTTGGGGGAAAATTTAGAAAAATTAGGGAAATTATAAGGATCACCCGAAATTAACAGTTTTAAATTCTAAAATTTTTTTAAAAAAACATAGTATCCTTTGATAAATAAATTCTTTCGTAACGGAAAGTGGTAATTTCATAAAAATTCGATTCTAAGTCGATACTTTTACTTTCAGTGTTTTTTCTATACTAAAGTTCGAGCTAAAGTTTTAAAGAAATTTTACTATAAAAGTGAGTAAGAATATGCTTATTATTAATTTAAATTTTAGATTGACTTCTCTTTCATTTAATCATTTCATTTTCGATTGACCCTTCTTTCATTTAATTTTAATTTATATTCAAAAATACGATCAACCCAAATTAATAACAGCTTTTTAATAAATAATATACCGACGAAAAATTAACAGATTTTGGTAAAAAAATATTCCTATATGAAAAATTAGTATCAAAAATATACTATATTTCCCTTGTTTATCACTCAAAAGTAAATTTTAATGAATTTTTAAAAATAATATCTTATGTACAAAAAATATGTACAATCTGCAATTGTTGAAAAAATCGAAAAAATAATAATAAATGTCAGTATCTATATTTATGGCTTGTCTTTTTTGTTCTCTGGCAAAAAATTTACTTTTTATGGAAATGGAAACCGTTGGCATTGATTTTTTTATTATCGTCATACATCGTGCGAGCGAATCATGATACTTTTCTGAGTTTATTTTTGGTTTCTTATAAGGGGAGTAAAGTATCTTTCCCCAAGTTGGAAGATTCGCAGTCGGAAGTGTTTGGCAAGATTAATGGAACGTCCAAGCCAAGACTCAAGGATCAAACTAAAAACCACCGATTTACTTTTTTTCCCGATACACTTCCGGGTCCATTTAACATGTGTTCATATTTCCCCAACGTTGACTAATTACTCTTCCATTCATTCTTTCATATTAGACAAGTTTGTATGAAAAATGTCTTTCAACCTAATCCCTAAACGAAAAATTGGTTTAATCGGATCAAGACCTTTTTTATGGGAATCGGGTTTCAAATTCGAAATACTAAATTATGGTAATAACAAATAAGGTCGCAAATAACAAATTTGATTTTTCTGATTCCGAGTTTCATTTGTTTAATTCCGAGTTTCATTTTTCCTAATTCAGAGTTTCAAATTCAATTTAGAGAATTTTTAATTCCAAGTTTCAAATTCAGTTTCTTAAACCGCAATTCCAAATTTTTGAAGAGAAGTATTTATAACAAGCAGAAAATGGAATAAAGGAATTGCTTTCAAATTGGTAAGGATTTATATTTTCTGATACCAATAACAGATGAGATGCTTTTATGCAATAGCAGCTGCAAGTGGAACAGGTCAAATCCTTTCGAAAATTGTGGTCAACCAGGGAAAATTTTTACATACATATATATGTAATAGTGGAATTGTAACAGCTGCTGTTTACGCAAAACCCTTGCCTTAGAAGAGGAAATTCATCGGCAGATGTATATAGATTTTCAACAGGATATTTGTATTTTCGTAACCCTTCTTATATATGAAAATCCATCTGCCTTACGAGATGCACCTATCCTATTTCAAATGTTATTCAATCAGTGATGTATTCATCGATAAAACATGTATAATATAAAACGACTGCATTATATAATTTGACTTTTCAATTTTAAATTATACTTATTTTTCCTACATTTTAAAATTTTCATTTCGAATAAAACCAAAATATATTGAATTTCAAATCTTTTTAACAAAAGAGCGTTAAAATTTAACATCTTTTGTATTGAATTCACATTTTATGTTAAAGTAACATTTTGTTGTGATCTTTTATCATTTTTTGTGTTGAATTAACATTTTTTATGTCTGAAATTAACACTATATTGTCTGAAATTAACATTATATTGTCTGAAATTAACATTTTTGGCGTTACTTTTACACAACATTTTTAAAAGTGTAGACAGCAAACAAAATAAATTGATATAAAAAAAAGTGTGTATAACATAAATTAATAAATAGAAAGATTAGATACACGATTCACAACATAATATAGAAATAATTAAATAAAGAAAAGCATCACAAAGTACAAATAAAAAATAATATAAAAAAAAGTTAAATAAGACAAATAAAAAATAAATAAAAGATAAATAAAAAAATAAAACAAAAATTAAAACAAAAATATTTATTTATTTATTGACAAATGAATAAAACAATTGTTAAGTTTTGGAGAATAAATACTTGAATAACATAAACACATTTTTTACAATTAAATATTAATAATAATTCAGAAAAAAGAGTAAAAACGAAATTCTTTGGAATTATATAATTGATTACTTTCTTTCTCATATGTGAGACAAATTTTTGAATACGTGTGGGACGAATTTTTGAAAATCTGGAAAAATAAGTCAGGTACAAGGGATCATCACTTTGGGATAGAGAAGAATAAATCGCTCCCATTCACACTTTTCTTCTGTGTCTATTCATCCCGTGAGTTTCGTAAATATTGGCGAACCCTTTTCATGGGAATAGAGCCGAAAGTAGCCTCAGTTTCATAAGCACCTGTTGGACCCTTTCACCCTTTAACCGTTTATAAATCTGGAAAAAGGATGTGTAATCCAATCCCTCTTGAAATGTAGGCCCCCGATTTCAACAGACTATTTTACTCTCCTGACCAAATAAAATCCTCTCGTACAAGTTAGGAACAAAATCTTCAGCATTCTACGAGATTTAAACAAAGACAAAAGAAACTTGTGTAAATTTGAATCAAAGACGAGATTTTACACACAAACGAAGAAAAGGAAATGAGATCTGAGGAGATAAAAAAACAAATAAAAATGAACCCTTTCGATTTAATTGAATATAAAATATATAAATAGATAATATAAATATATTTGAAAAATAAATTGTGGAAACTTCTTTTGGAAAAATATGCAAAAGAACCAAGTTTCTTTTATTGTGAATTTTGCGTTATAAATAAAAAAAAAGTGAAATAACATATGAAAACATAAATTCAATTATTGATATTTGAAACGGAGTGATAGTTGAATTCAATAATTTAATAAAAAGTAAAGTATAGAAAGTTAAACATAAAAAATAAAGTATAAGAAAATGTTAAAAAATATTAAAAAATATTAAGAAATATTGAGAAGTATTAAAAAGTATTAAAAATAAAAAATCAAATGACAAAAATATTTAAAAAATATAGAGAAATTTTAAAAAGATAAAAATAAAATATGAAATATATAGGTAATAAAATAATAACAAAAATAAAGTATATAAAATTAAATTAAAACCAAAATAATAACACAAAAGAAGTAAAATAACTTCCGGACCAAAAGGCTGAATGTTATAATAAATAAATAAAAAGTATAAAAGTAAAATAAAAGAAATGGGTTGAAACTGAAAATTTGAAATATTGTCATTAATCACGTTGTGTGCAAAGTCATGCCCGCACACACTCGACAATTCAGTGAAGTGCATTATTCGAAGACGAGGAATCCCTTCGTATTTCACAATTTTACGTAAAAGGGTGAGGCAGATGCAAATTTTCTTTGTCCCTTGTGGACCGAAAATTGTACGCGGGTGTGGTTAATCCAGAATCATCTGTCACGGGTTATCCGGAAGGGTTTTTCAGAGAAACGTATGCTTCAAAAATTTGCGCCGCGTTTATTCAACCAAATATTGTAAAGAAAAGGATTGCGTGTCCATATACATATAAAATCGACAGATGCTTCGAGAAAAGATTTTTGATCGTACTCAAAAGTTCTATTTCTCAATGGTCGACACCATTATCAATCAAATTGGAAATTCAAGACATCAAATTTTACACACTTCTGACAATGATTCCTGATCTTTTTTGAACTTTTGTATTTTAATTTTATTATTTGATTTTTAAATAAATAATTTAAGTTTAAATAATAAATAACAAAAATTAAATATTAAGTATTAAATTTACTATTGCATTGAATATTAAATTTACTATTACATTAAATATTAGATTTACTATTACATTAAATATTAAATTTACAATTATACATTAAATATTAAATTTATTATTACATTAAATATTAAATTTACTATTAAATTAATTATTAATTAGTAAATGAAATAATAATTGAACTAAACTCAACATATTGTGTTTAATTTTCATTATTCAAAATTTTAAACTAAACTATTTACTTTAATGAATAGGAGATTATTCGTTTATTAAGTCAATAGTGTATCAATTTATTAACAGAATTTGTAATTTAGTTAATTTATTAACATATAAATTAAAATAGCAATTCTTGTAAATTAATTGTTACGCGGAGAGAATTCGCAAACTAAATTTACCTAATATATTTAAGTGGAATCTACTAACATTTGCTTAAGCAATATTTATCTAATTTTCGAAATTGAATGTACTTAGAGTGATATAAAAAAAAACTATATTTACTAAAAAAAACTACATTTTCTACTCAATTAGTGGAGTAAAATTCTCCAAACTATTTTGGTACATTTCACTTGAGTACTCAAGTCATTTTATTTTAAAATTAAAGTAAAATAAATTAATTTTAACCTAATGTTTTAGATTTATTTTACTTAGGGGCCATACTTAAATTACGTAACGCATTTTTTTGGAAATTTTAAACCCCCCCACCCCCATGTAACAAAATATTTAATACATTAGCGCCATTTTTTTGCTGAATGTAACAAACAGCGTGACCCCCCCCCCCTCCCCATGAAGCGTTACGTAATTTAAGTATGACCCTTAAGCATTTAGTAGATTTTCTTGCGATTTTTTTCGTGCATAATTATTATCTCTTTCCAAATCTGAATTAGTAGTTTTTTACTAATGAATTATAGTGCGAATAATGAGTTTATACCGAAAAATGAAAAATACGCTATTTTTCAGTAGAAAATGACCAGATTGAAAGTAAAATATCTATATTATGATTGAAATAGTAACTGTTTATATACTTTTTGAATTAGTTGATATTTCACTTTCAAATTAGTACTCTCCAAATCTAAATTAATGATTTTCGACTAATTCAATAAAGAAGTTCACCGATGAAATAGTAAAAATTTACTAATTTCTTAGTGTAATATGTAACTATTTTTTAGTAGAAAACTAACTAGTCAATTAATACTAATTGAAGTAGTGAACTTTGACTATTTCAATTATTAGTGATTAACTACTAATTAATATAGTAGAAATAGTACTAGTTGAAAAAATAATTTTTAGTAAAATATTACTATTTTTTAGCAGAAAACTACTCATTTAATTAGTCAATTACTTTCTAATTGAAATAGTCAAAGTTCACTATACTTCAATTAGTATTAATTAACAAATTAAATTAGTAGTTTTCTAATTTTTGCTTCCTCATAGGGAAGCATTATGTTTATTTGATCTTACTACTCTCTAAATCTGAATTTGTCACTTTTGGGCGTTTTGACTAACTGAAATAAGATCGAATCATTTATTAAATGAATTAATAACCTTTTTGACTAATTTTTAGTCAATAGTGACTAATTTTCAGTAGAGACCTACAAATTCATTTTGTAAAGCTTACTAGTTCAATTAGTAACACAGAAAAAAAGAAGTGTAGTTTTAACCCTAATATCCGTTTTAAAAGAAGCTGCATCATTTTTAATCCTTATGGTGTTGTTTCAAAACTACTCGATTTTCTGCATAGTTTTAACAGCGATTTTCGGGTTCTAATAATCAACTTCTGGTTCATTTGTTCACTTTATATTGATTTTCAGTTCTTTTCTGGTTTTAACCCGAATGCAAGTACTTTTCTGAAACTATACGCATCAAGTCGAACACTTTTTTTTTTCTGTGAAGGACTACAAAATGAATTTGTAGTTTTCTACTGAAAATTAGTCACTATTGACTAAAAATTAGTCAATAGAGAGAAATTAGTCAAACGGTTGCTAATTCATTTAATAAACGATTCGGTGCTGTTCAATTAGTCAAAAGTAACTAATTCAGAAAGTAATTTTGTACTTTTGTATTTGTTTTCACTAATTTTACATTTGATCTTACTAATTTTGTATTTTTGTATTTGATCTCACTAATTTTGTATTGGATCTTACTAAGTTTGTATTGGATCTTACTAAGTTTGTATTGGATCTTACTAATTTCGTATTTGATCTTGCTAACTTTGCATTTGTTCTTACTAATTTTTTATTTTTTTTATCTGATCTCACTAATTTTGTATTTGATCTTACTAATTTTTTATTTTTGTATTTGATCTCACTAATTTCGTATTGGATCTTACTAATTTTGTATTGGATCTTACTAATTTTGTATTTGATCTTGCTAACTTTGTATTTGTTTTTACTAATTTTTTATTTTTTTTATTTGATCTCACTAATTTTGTATTGGATCTTACTAATTTTGTATTGGATCTTACTAATTTTGTATTT